>JAEIFV010000500.1:0-238783 GCA_018904265.1 Lordiphosa collinella | reverse complement strand
ATAGATACTGGCTAAGAAAACAAATCATGTCATAAAACAGCAGAGGCTCTAACAACACACAAAAAAAGCTAATTACTTGGCTAACTTGTTGCTTTGTTGCTGTACTTTTTATGTGACTTTTCATTTCTTGGCACAAACATCGCACAGTCAGCGCCGGAAACGGAAACTCACAAAATGTCGCCAGCCAAAAATTGAGCAGCCGGAAGTCGAAAAGCAAACATGCACAGTGTAGGGGGTGTGATTTTATGGTACACAAAGTCCGGAGCGCCATCGCCCTTCGTTTTAGCCCATTTACTTGTTTGGCTAAGCTTTACGCAACATTTAATTAGACTCAACGCCCTCACACACACACACAGAGAAGTTTACAAGTTTACGATGGGCAGGAAAAGCATTAAGCAGCAACACACTCTTCTTAACACAATTTAGCTGGCAATTACAGCAACACGTGATTAAAGTGAAACTGCCTGTCCTGGCCATGCTTACGTAAGGTGATTATCAGTTGCGATGTCATAAAATTCATTAAATTAAACAAAGAGCCACACACTCACACACACACACACATGCACATAAATTAAATTATTTAGTTGGGCTTTCCATTGACTTACCCAACAGCTGAACAACCACCTCGGAGTCACTACTCCCCAATCCCAACACAAGTGCGAGCGCAATGTACAAAATGTTATGATACTTGCCCATGAGGCAAACCTAAGGGTAAAAGTGGAGTAAAAAGCAAACTGAGACAAGTTTGTGCATGAAGACATTTTAAATTAATTGCAGCCCAAAGGCTTTTGATGAGTGGAAACGAAATATGAACAGAATTATGCAGGTACACCGAGCGATATCTGGCATCTTTAGTTTATATGAAACTTGGTCTTTTAAGGGGAAAAGAAAGCGTCTTCAAAAATAAACAGCATTCGATATCTTGAAAACTATTGGAATTTTGAGATTCTCAACCTAAAGCTGTATTTTTTTTATTCAGTGTTTAGCTTGTTCTTTTATAATTTTTATGCTTCTCACTTGTCTGGTCTAAATCTATATATATAAAACTGTTTAACCTGACTGACTGACTGACTGACTGACTGGTGACCATCGCACAGCCTAAACGGTAAGAGCTAGAGGCTGAAATTTGGACAGGCTTTCTTGTGGTGAAAGTGCGTGCTAAGACGGGGGTTTTGGAAAATTCCACTTGGAAAAGCTGGAAAAGCGTCGGGAAAGTTTGTATGGGGAAAATTTTATTTTTATCAGATTGACTTGACATTCGGTTTGTAACATGTATGCAAAATAATTGGACACGTGTTTTTCCCGATTTCGGAAAATCCGCCCACAAGGAAAATTCTCGGAAAATTCGATATGCAAAAATCTATTTTTCATCCGATTGGCTTGAAAATTGTAAAAAACGAAGATTTTTTTTCCATCCGACTGACTTGAAATTCGGTTTGTAAGGGAAAGTAAGTGAATAAAATTGAAAATGTGATTTTCCGATGCTAAAAAAAAAATAATCGAAAGAAAAATTAAAAAAAAATTCCCGATTTCGGAAAATCCGCCCACAAGGAAAATTCTCGGGAAATTCGATATGCAAAAATCTATTTTTCATCCGATTGACTTGAAATTAGGTTTGTAAGGACCTTAAGTGAAATAAATTAAAATGTGATTTTCTGACGATGGAAAAAATTCAACCATAGGATCGGAAAATTCCCGGAAAAGCGTCGGGAAAGTTTGAATGGGAAAAAATTTTTATTTTTCATCCGATTGACTTGAAATTCAAGGTTGTAAGGACTGTAAATGAAATAAATTGAAATGTGCTTTCCGATGCTGGAAAATTTGACCGTAGGGTCGGGAAATTTCGGGAAAAGCGTAGAAAAAAAAAAAAAACAATAAAACCAAAGAAAAAAAAATATATACAAACTTACTCATCTGAGGGAGAAAATATAATAAAAAAAAAATATTTCCCGATTAAAACCCAAAGAAAATATAAAATATAAAAAATATTTAGATAAAAGAAATTCGGTTTGTAAGAACAGTAAGTAAAAAAAAAATAAAATCAAATAACATATAACCAAATAATTCATAAATTTTTTTTTAAAATATGAAAATAAAGAAGTGAAAAGTTATTAAAATTTTTTTTCATCCTATTGACTTGAAATTCGGTTTGTAAGCATAGTATGCGAAATAATTGGACACATATTTTTTCGATTTCGAAAAATCCGTCCACAAAGGAAAATTCTCGGGAAATTCGATATGCAAAATCTAATTTTCATCCGATTTTGCTTGAAATTCGGTTTGTAAGGACAGTAAGTGAAACATTGAAATGCGATTTTCCGATGTTTGAAAATTCAACCGTAGGATCGGAAAATTCCCGGGAAAGCGTCGGGAAAGTTTGTGGAAAAAATTTTATTTTTCATCCGATGGACTTGAAATTCGGGTTGTAAAGACTGTAAATGAAATAAATTGAAATGTGATTTTCCGATGCTGAAAAATTCGGACCGTAGGGTCGGAAAACTCAGGAAAGCGTCGGATTGGGAAATTTTTTTTTTCATTCTATTGACTTGAAACTGGGTTTGTAAGCGAAGTATACGAAATAATTGGACACGTTTTTTCCCGATTTCGGAAAATCGGCGTGCAAGGAAAATACCCGGGAAATTCGATATGCCAAAATCTATTTTTATCGGTTGATTTGAAATTCTGTTTGTAGGATAGTAAGTGAAATAGAATTGAAATGTGATTTTTCAATGATGGGAAATTGGAAAATTTCCTGGAAACTTCGCGCGTCGGAAAAGTCTGTATGGTGAGAATTTATTTGTCGTCCGATTGACTTGAATTTCGGTTTGAAAGCAAAGTATGATAAATAATTGGACACGTATTTTCCCGATTTCGACAAATCTGCGCGCAAAGAAAATTCCCTGGGAATTCGATATGCAAAATCGTTTTTTCATCCGATTGACTTGAAAGTCGGTTTGTAAGGATAGTAAGTATTATATTTGTAATGTTATTTTCTGAGGTTGGAAAATTTGACCTTAGGGTCGGAAAACTCAGCAGACAAAAACCTGGCCTTTCCACGATTGGCTTTAAACTTGGTTTGAAGGGATAGTATAAGAAATAACGAAATAACAGTAGCTCGGGCTGTGCCGTTTTTCATTGTATTGGCTGTGTGCACTGGACCTCGACCTGGAGCTACACTGGACCTGGACGTGGATGACGTGGTGGACCTGAAAGTGGCCATTGAGGTGGCCATGGAGTAACCATGGAGGTGGCCGTGGAGGTGGCCATGGAGGTGGAAAATGGTCCAAAAACCGCAATATTTGCAAAATTCTTAATCTCGGTGAAACTTTGGGGATTGGCTAGACCTAGCCCGGAAGGTTTTAACTAGAAGAAATGGGCGGAAAATGGTCCAATCTGCGGAATACGAAAAATTACCAGCGTTCATCCGGATGCAATGCAACTTTGAAGAATGGTTGGGATTGGTAGAAAATGTTATTTTTGGCCGATCTTTATCAAATTGTGTTTGTAAGCTTTAAATTTGAAAAGTCACCACCAAGATCGGAAATGTCAGGAGAGACTTTATTTTTAGCCGCGGAAGGGGCATAAGAGTTAATCTCTGCTTTTAGCCGATGTATGTAAAATACGATCAAATATTTTCCGTTTTGTGAAATCCACCCCCAAGTCGGAAAAGAAAATCCTGATATTAAATTATAAAATAACTTTGCCGCGACAAGATGACTTGCTAGTATAATTAAATAATTTTAAAAATATTTAAATGAAAAATATTAAAAATACTAATTATAAATTATTTAATTATCAGAGTCTTTTCGATAAAAAATAAATTTTATTTAATAAAAAGAGAAAGTTAAAATAATTAAGTAAAATGTAAAAGAATTTATTTAAAATACCTAAAAATAGAAAATGTTTAATAAAAATTTTTTTCATCCAGTTTAAAAAAGCTTATTTTCAATGTCGAGATCTCTTAACGAGATGGGTGGGTGAAAAAAAACCCATCTCACGTTTACAATGTTGGCTGTCAAAAACTCATTTGAGAAATCGATATTTGAGAATAGTCACTTCATTCAGTTTCTATGTTTTCATAAATTTTTGTGTCAGATATACTTATATCGAGAATAGCCTATTTATTATTTTTATTTTTATAATTTTATTTTAAATTATAATTTTTATATTTTTTAAGCTTTTATTTTATGAGAAATATCAGACAAGTGAAAATACAGCATAAGTAAGCGAGATAATTTGGAAAAAAATTCTATGATTTTGAAAAGTTGGCCCTCACAAGGGAAAAAGTGCGCTAATCTCGACTCTCTCAAACTAGCTGAAGTACTTCCATCGCAATATGTAAGACTATATGATAAATGTTTATTTATATAAGGCTTGACACTCTTGGCTTGTGTCCTTCCAATTTTCGCACAAGAGAATGGGACCTACGCCGAATCCGAACGGCAGTTTGTGAAGCTTTTTCGTGTCTAGTTACTTCAAAGCTGGCGGCAACAGCTAGTGATGGTGACCGGCTGTATACATTTTTCAAAGAAAAAACTTTTATTTAAATGTTCCGAGGCGGGACACATCGTTTGCACAAACTAGCCGCTGAGCCACACCCCTCCACATGATAAATGTACTATTCAAAATAACAGAAACTTTGTGGTGTCGCAGAAAAGTTTTTTTTCGACCAAGATACAAGACATTTCTTGCGAATTCCCCTGATAGTGAGAACACAAAGGCAAACTATTAGCGGAGGGGAAAAGTTTGCGAAATTTGTTTTAACGGGTGAAAACTAAAAATCACGCAAAGGGATCTTGATGAAAATTTGACATTTTATTTATGACTACATACAAAAAGAATTGCATCAATGGATTTGGTCAAAGGCGGCCTGAAAGACCTTGGGGTCGTATTTCCGGATATAAGCGAATCCAGTTGGTCAGTTCTTTTGATATTTTTGGCCTTCCAGTTGTTTTTGTAAACTGCAGCACTCAGACTTCCAAAAAAAAATTCTTCAATTGGACGACACTGCGGCAAGTTTGTTCGGCTCCGTTTTTTTTTTTTGTTCAAAACGGATGTTGGCAAAAAGGCGATATTGGTTGCACACCGACATTGAGATTTGACAGTTTGTATTTGGTCAGGTGTGTAACTTGGTGCTCTTTGCTTATGTATGGCAACAATATTATTCTTTTTCAGCACTTTACTGATGTGTTGTTGGCTGCAATTAAATTTTCTGGCTGCATCTCGTTGACTTAATTTGTCTTTGTTGTTAAAAAGTTGGGCTAGCTTTCTGACAGCTTGGCCGGTCATAATGTTTGCTTTCCGACCACTTCCAACTTCTCTTTTTATTATTTTTCATTGCAAAATACTATAAATAGTGCGTTTGGACTTGCCCTCTTGGGTAAAATGGTTTACTGTAAACACTTTACCTTTGTCTGCGTGTATTTCGTAGAATTTTACAACGCGAAAACGAAGACGTTCTTGCTCGGACGGCATGATGGCGACAACATGTCAAAATTTTTGTCAGGGGGCATAAAAACGTGTTGACAGGAAATCAAAGAGAAAGAAATGCCATCCCGAAAGCTTTCATGTAAAGCTCAGCTAAGGGCGCTCGCTTAAAGCAAATATTTACTCATGTGAGATCAGGAAATATTTTTTTTTCGCAAACATTCACAAGTCATGCTAAATTTGTTTGCAAAATGTATACAAATTTGGTTTGGTTGTTGGACCATAGCTTTATAATAGAGTCGAGAGGAGATTCGATTTGGCGACTAAAGCGTGAAATGAAGAGAAATGAGTTTTTGAGTAAGTGACATTTTAACGCCGAATTCGAACGGCAGTTTAAGAAGCTTTTTATGTCTTAATTACTACAAAGCTGGCGCCAACAGCAGAGAGGGGTGACCGGGTGTAAAGTTTATTCAAAGAAAAACTTTTCATTAGATGTTCCGAGGCGGGATCGAACCCACGACCTCTTTCACAGCGGTCGCGCACACTAGCCGCTGAGCCACCCGGCCACTCCTTTTTGTTATGTACCAAATATTTCGATTGTCGCATAACACTAAAATTTGAAAGGTCACTCTGTTTTAACTGCTGTGGCATATTTAAGAGACAAAAGTCAATGCAAGGTGGTTTTCATGGGGGCATTTTGAGTAACGCTGGAGGAAGTCAAAGAAGGGTCTTTTGTTTTGGTATGCTGCAACACAACTACACTTTTATTGCCACTAACTACATTTGTAAGAGCCACAGGTGAAATACCATGCTATCGATGAAAGACCGAAATTGTTCTCCTCGAATTGGCTCTTGGTTTCTGCTCATCTCTCTTGAGTTGGGCTGCAATAGAGTCCCAAACACTTTAACTACAATTTCTATAGAAATGCATTTTTATACACTTGCAGAGGGTATTATAAAATAGTCCAGATGTTTGTGACGCATAGAACGAAGCTTCTCCGACCACATATAGTATACATATTCTTGATCAGCAGGACGAGCTAAGTTGATTAAGACCTGCTCGTCAGTCCGTCCGTCTGTCTGTTTCTATGCTATCTCTCTCGTCAGTTTTAAGACTATCTTGACTAAACTTGGCACGAAGTCTTTTAGTACATATACGCTGCACATTTGTTGGAACCTGCTGGATCGGTCAAATTAGTAGTTTTTGTGAGAAAAACTTTTTTGTTTTCGTATTCATATTTCCATCTATACATCTATCTATACATCTATATAAAAGTAAGTATGTTTGTATGTTTGTCCCTTATGGGCGTCTAAACCGCTAAACTGATCTTCACGAATTTTTCACAGTATGTTCATGTCGATCAGGAAAGTGTCGCAGGCTATGTCTCATGTCTGTGAAATGGTTCCAAGAACCGCGAAATTTGCAAAATTTTTCGTTTTCGCTAAAACTTTGGTAAATTAATCGACGCCTCCCCGGAAGGTTTCCAAGTAGAAGAAACCGCGATATTTGCAAAATGCTCGTTTGTTATAAAACTTTGGAGGATTCTGATTTCAAGAAATGGGCGGGAAATAGTCCAAAAACCGCGATAATTCAAAACTATATCGTTTATCCGATTGCGATGAAATTTTGGTGAATGGTTAGACGATTGGCCGCGAAGGTTTCTAAGGTCCAGAAATCGCGAAATTCGCAAAATTATACTGTTCTTCCGATTGTATTCCAACTTTGGGAAATGAATTGAAAGCTTGGTCGGGAAGGTTTCTAAGTTGAAGAAATTTGCAGAAAATTGTCAAAAACCGCGAAAATTAAAAATTTCCGGTTTCGGTAAATCTTTGGTGGTTCGACACTTGCCCAGAAAGGTTTCCAAGTAGAAGATATGGGCGGGAAATGGTCAAGAACCGCGAAATTTGCAAATTGTTCGATTTAGATGAAGGTTTGACGAATGGTTGTACGCTTGCCCGCGAGAGTATCTAAATTGAAGAATTGGGCCGGAAATGGTCATAAAACCGCGAGAAATATTACCTTACAATCGATTTTTTTTTATTTAAAACAGGGGGTGGGAAAAAGGAAGCTGTATACACGGTCCAAAATATTGCGAAATTTGCAAATTTTTCATTTGAGACTGGATTATTGTGAAGATTTGATAGACAGCAATTGTAGACGGGTAGATAGGAAGTATTAGCCAAACGGTCAAAAAAAGTCACGAAATTTGCAAAGTATTCTTGATTTTAGTTTATCATGAAGACGTGTATATACAGGAAAAGATCGAACGGTCCAAAATGTTTATACCGACTTGCGGCTTGCATACTATCTGTTCCCATGTTTTCACAAAGTTTGATCGAAATCGGACATCTATATAGTATAGCTGACGTTGAAAAGTATTGACTGAAAAGTAGTCTTAGAAAAATCTTTAATGTTTTTAATGGAAATGTCTATTAAATCGGCATATATTTATTTGGTATGCTTTCACTTAATTCTACAAAGTTTTGTTAAAATCGGATGACTATAGCATATAGCTCCCATAGGAACGATCGGTTGTAAAACTAGTTCTAGTTCTTATCATTGGCATATACTTATTTTATATACTTTTACACAATTCTACAAAGTTTTGTCAAAATCGGATGACTATAGCTGCAGTACGAATGATCGGTCCAAAAAAAAATTTCTAGTGTGAAAAACAGATTTGTTTAAATTTAAGTTTGTTATGCTTTTCCATGATTCCATTAAGTTTGGTCGAAATCGGACATCTATATAGTATAGCTCCCATAGAAAAATAAGGTCCTAAAAGTAGTCTCAATTAGAAAATATTTTTGTTTTCAATGGAGGCTGCAAGGGTATACAAAACTTCGGCCGAGCCGAAGTTAACTTTCCCCTATTTTTTTAATTTATAATTTCATATGTCGAATTCCACTTTGTTTCTCACTGTGTGGAGACACATTTACTTGTCAAATAAATGTGGAAATGTGGAACCACTTAAGGTAGCACCGAAGCACTTACAGTGACGCACAGCTTAATTGGTCTTGCACATTTTTCAGAATTTTAATTGCAACATTTTCTAATCCAAGTGCAATAACTAAAAAGTTGAAATGGCTCCTAGAAAAATTCTTTTAAGAAATTCCACTAAGGAAAATGAAGCTTTAAAGCAGGGACAGGCACATTCCTATCTCGTGTGCATACGAAAAATCTCAAAGCAGCGCTGCTCCGACACACATAGTATAAGCTGTACAAGCGCCGCTGCGTTGCTTGCTTTCCTACGCCTTGACGCAGTCGTTGCTACTGAAATTGAGAGCAACTTATGTGCTGCTCTCACACACACCAATGCAAAAATGTAAATGTATTATTTGCCTGCCTCTGTTTTAAAGCAGCGCTGGGAAATTTGATTTTGAGAGCTATCTAACATCAACAACAGAAAAAAGCAACCCTCATTAGCAAAGCTTGAGGCGAGAAACCAGGCGTGTTAATCGCGGACTCCGCACCCGCCGAGCTGGCGCCGTATGCCTAAGCGCAATAGTATTGTTGTTGCTTTCGCTACTAGCTTGTGTGCGATGACGAGGCAATTTTGAATGCGTCTGCGTGGCGGCAGCTGCAGTAAAACTACTCTCGGGAGCAAGAAGTGCAAGGGCCTGCCCATCGCAGTTTTAAAGTCATTTGTGTTTCTTGTTCCAGATTAGTATATAAATACCAACGCAAAAAGTAAGATTACAGCTTCCACAAAAAAAAAAAAACCAGCAATATTTAAGTATCAAAAGATTGATTTAGTCCCGACAGGTGAATTCAAATTTTAGGAACGAGTAAGCTTGAACATGTACTAATCGAATTGTCTTCTTGCCATATGAGAGCCTTATTGCTAAGTGGCTATGGCTACTTTCTTTATTATGATTTTTTCGCTTATTTTCGATGAGTGCTCGGTATTCGATACTTAGTACTCTTTTTTTAGTACTCGATTCTTAGTACGCGATACTCAGTACTCGACTCTCAGTACTGTATACTCAGTTTTCGATACTCAGTACTCGATACAGTACTCTGTACTCAGTACTTGTTACTTGATACTCAGTACTCATTACTCTGTACTCAGTACTTGTTACTCGATACTCAGTACTCGATACTAAGTACTCGATGCTAGGTATTCGATAGTCAGAATTCAATACTAAGTGCTCGATACTAGTTACTCGATACTAGGTACTCGACAATCAGTACTTAATACTCAGTATTCGTTACCCAGTACTCGATATTAAGAAATAAGTTTCCAATACTGAATACTCAATACTCATTACGCGACGCGTGAAGCTGTAATCAAGGATGCTGAGGATGTTGCCCATCCATTCTATTCTCTCACCAAAAAATTTTTCATTGCATAAAAAAGGCAATTGGCCCATTCAGCAGTTTATTCCATTTTCGACTCTCGATGTACAATTTGTGAATGCTTTACACAGTGAAAACTTAAATAAACTTTAACAAACTAAATATAAATATATTTTGACTTGTAAGAAAAGTTTGTTTTGTGTTTTCTTCTTAGCTTTTCATTTCAATTAAATTTTTCGAGAACAAAATTATTTGTTTAGTTTGTCGAGATCTCATATGAGATGGGTGAAAACTATCTCAGTTTACGGAGAGTTGGCTGTCAAAAAACTCATATGAGATCTCGGATAACCTACGTCTCAAGCAGCTTCTCATATATTTTTGTGCTTCTCAGATTGTCTAATTGAAAAGTCTGATATCTCATAACTGAAACTCATACGAAACTCACTCACCTGACCATTGTCTTCCTTGGCCAATCGATGATATCGTATGGCTGCTGTCACCGCCATGGCGGCCACCTCATCCGTCTGCATATTCTGACCCCCGCTGCAGCCCTGGATAATCGAGCTGAGATGATCGAGAACATTGCGACGCGATTGTCGGTCCTGCAGACCGTTACGTGTGATCTGCTGGAAGGTGTCATTGAAGAAGCACTCGAAAATGTAGTCCATGACCAGCTGGCGGCGTCTAGCCTTCGAATTTAGCTGGTAACTGGCCCTGCCGCGTGCCCGTGACCGGAAGCCGTAGAAGCGTCGTGGTCGGGGCAATGGCAATAGCCAAAACCACGTCAATTGTCGTTTTAATTGACTTACAAGTTGCTGAAGTGCTTCCAGCAGCTGCAGAAACATTTCAGGGAAAAGCGAAATTTGAAAGATTTTATTAAACTTAAATATAAATTTGCGCAAAGTACGTTAAACAAACTTCCCGGCACGAAAGCGAAAGAAGCACAAGTTAAACATTGCCCGAGGGTGAGAACGTGGGTGGACGAGCATAAGAGAGTGATTTGTCTCTATATATCTCCCTCTCTCTCTGTCACATTCACACTCTCTCACCCGCGTTTTATTGATTTTTTCATGTTGGCAATGATGCCACGCAGTAGCACTCCGGAATAAATATAAACAATATGAACACCAGGTCGCCGGCAATGGCATTCAAGTGCTTGGTAGCAATTTTTAAAAAGAAAATCGTCAGGTGTAACATTTAGATGGCAAACAAATATCTAGCCACCACCAGCTACTTCCAAGTATTTTATTTGAATTTCACCGCATTTTTCCTGCCATTTTCACACTTTAAAAATTCGGTTTATCGTACACTAAGAAAATTCGCCCGCATTCAACAGCCAGCAAAACCAACTGACGAACTGACTGGTGCGGCAACAGAAGAAAAAATTCCAACACAACGCTCAGCTGTTGTTTATCTGCTTATACTTGCCTCCTTTCCCTTCGCTCTTGACTTTGGCGCGGCTCTCTCTCAAAGAAATTGAGCTCTAATAAATTCACAAGACTTAAGTTTGATTTGCTTTGATTATGAACTCTTTTACGGAATGATTGATAACTTATTATAAATTAATTACAACCACAGAAAAAATATCCGAGATATCCTGGAATTATAAATTAACACCAAACGATGTCAGAAGTGGGTCAATCCGATTAAGTGGCAGGGTTGAGTTGAGCCCGCATTTTTCAATCCCGTAAGTTGATTTTGGCTCGATAGAGGCTTATATCAATCACACACGGGATTGATTTTAGCTTGTTATCCGAACTCGACTAGATACCTTAGTACGATCAATCAAGAAGGCCCGATATTGATTTAAACTCGAAATTCTTATTTGATTTGATCTGCAAATCGGCTTGGTGCAGGTCTGCTTGTTGTATATTGAGCTCGATTCTCGAACTGCACTCAATTCTAAGAAGGATTGCTTTTAAAGCGAACTAGATTGACTTAATCTTGATTTATAAACTTAATGTTACCAAAAAAAAGCTTTCCACAAGAGCCCATCTGACTTCTTTAACGACCGTTTTGATTTTCAAACCAGCAAGTTCTTGCCGGCTCGACGTCATTAGTTGCTTGCATACCCCCGATTCTATCTTTATCTTTTCCTCCTCACGACAGGATTTGCTTAGACCGTTTGGGAACTCCAAGGCATCATTTCGCTACAATGGCAAAATTACCACGCGTGAGGGTTTTGCTTATTGTTGGTTGTGTCCCAACATCGCCCATACTAATTGCGCTGAGCTTGGGAATGCTGGTGGTCGGATTGCTGATCTCATAACAGAAAATATTGGCTTCTTCTGGGTTTGTTGGAAATGCAGACCCGTCGCATTGGAAATGCATGTTTTTATGCGTCAAACCGATTTGGAGTTTTTGTTGCTCAAGCTAAGTTAACATCTGTGGAATTGCATTTTCACCAGCTAAAAATTCTGAACAAAACACCTTCGCCTAACAAAAAAAAAACGACATTGAAAAAAAGAGGCCGTCTGCCTCTCTTAATTCCAAATTCAGAGCCATCCACCTACCATGTGGTGACATCTTCACCGCCCGTGCGAGTTCCTGAATCTGATCTTGCCGTTACAATTGATTTGTCGTCATTTATCGCTACTGATGCCCCTGAGAATGGTTGCTCCAGCAACGTTTCTCCGCCTGCCGTTGAAGTACCTGCTATCGTGGTGTGAGATGATCTTTTTTCAAGAGCTGCTCCTCCTAGTGCTACCTTGCCCGACATTGAAAAGCCCACCTCGTTACTCGCCGCTGCACGAACCACGCCACTGTGGTCCCCCAATCACAGCATCTACCTTCCATGCTTCTAATATGGTAACTACAACTGTGCCTACTGTACAATTGGCTGTAACACCATTTACCCTATCTGCCGTCGCTCCTTGAAGATATATTTTTGTCTCGCGTCTATCGGCATCGGTCACGGAGCAACTCGTAATGAGACATATTTGCTCAAGGCTCACCTCTCTTGCTCCACCTGACGTAGTTGTGTTGGAATTCAATTCCAAGGCAAACAGTGATGTTAATTCTGTTACAATTTTATTACCTGAGATTCACTTTCAGCGTGTACTTTACCAATCTTTCTGGCCTGAGCATTCCGTGCTACTTGAATTTGTTAGTCGGTCATATCTTAGGTCCCGAAATAACAACCCAGTCGGACTTTGCGAAATATGGTTCCCAAGAGAATGTCCTTTTTACGGGGAAAACTCTCTACATAATTATTTTAGTATGATAAAAGTTAAAAAATGTGTATGAAATGATCACTACATTCATTTTACATGCGCTTAGAAGGCAAAAAGTCACGTTTACATGAAACCGTGCCTTCTCTGGGTTGTGCTTTTGGCATGCATAAGCAATAAGAATTCTTGTCTTTCTTCAACAAAACCACTTGCTAATATACGTTCTCCAAGGTGCATTCTCTTGGTTTTCAAGCATTTATAAAAGCAAAATGAACTTTTCAGTTTTGGGAACTACTTTTTCGTTGAAAAAGATTATGAAAGATGCGCTTTTTCATGGTGTCAAGTCCGACTGGGAATCTGCCTCTCCCATTAGCCTCAATAAAGTAAATACTTCCTTCTTCATCCTCTACCAGAATTTTTGTGGTCTTCGCAGCAAGTTAGCCCCGTTTTTTACTAAGAATATGCCGATTGATATCGACGTTATTGCATTTTGCTAGACCTGGCTTAGGCCCGATATCTGCGATGCAGAAATTTTTACTGACAGTTATACGATGCGAAAATTTGTCATGCGGTCATTTTTTCTCCACAAGCTTATGGAAGGTGAGATTGACTCCATTAGTTTTTAAAGCCTTATTAATTTGACAGTACCACCCAGATTAACTCGTCACTATACTCCAATCTACCTCGCGTCTCGCCTAACCAACTATGCTTATCGAGACCCCATTCGTTGCCTATGTCTTGCCTATAATGTGTACTATGACCTGTTTTCTATATATTACTCTATTATAAATGTAAAAAACGTTGCTATCTCCAGATAACGTACACTCTATACCACCTTTGCTGTGAGTTGGACCATTTCTAGCTTCGGCCAATAAACTAGTTCCACCGTGTCAGAGATCGTTATTTCTGGATTCCCATTGTACACTTTTAATATTATTTTTAACTGAACATTGTTGAACCTTCACAATAAATAAAATAAGTGCAAAACATCGACATTAAACGGAAGCTTAATGACATTTTGTGCTGTTTGTGCACTTGGAACTCGCAAGTCTTTATTCGCCGTCTGGGTTGTTTAAATAGCATTTGCAAATGGCTTGATGGTGGGACAGCTAAAAGTGTACTGACGAAGGCTTAGCCATGGTGGCAGCCGAAACGGGCGTCTACACAGCCACAGCTGCTGTTCATGTTCATATGTATTCTCTGTTGAAATTTTTGTTGATTATTGAATTATAATCAAGCCTTGACCTTTTGAGCCTGCTTACAATCACTTTGACTAAAATCTAGACAGGTAGTTAAAATCCATTTTCAGACACAATATATAAAACGCTAAGTTTGCGTATATGGTTGTACCCATTTAGCCTCACTGAATTGGAGAGATTTTCTTGCTCTCGGTTTCTGTGGCAATTTCACTTAGACATAGGATATCCGCACTTACTTCAATTTGGAGTCAGAATTATTTGACTTTAAAGTAGGGATCCGAGACTGAAACTAGCCTTTTCTGATTGATACTCGCTTTTCAGGATTTCTTCAGGCACATAAAATACACGCTGCACCACACCGGGCTACATAAAATGATACATTATAAAGAGTTTTGAATTGGCATTCAATGAACCGCACCAAACTGCACGGACGAAAAATAGTTTCTGCGTGCAGAGTTTTCTGAAATTTTACCGCCCTGTTGCCAAATATTCATACTTCGGAAAATCATTTCACTGAAATACAATCTTAGAAACCGATGAACAAGTCAATCAGATGAAAAACAAAAGTTTTTGCATGTAGAATTTCCCGGCCATTTTCTTTGAGTTAAGCGTTATAGGCTGTGAGTTAGTCATCTCTCAGTCACCTCAGCTAGTCTTCTCTCAGTCGGGCCAAGAGATTTATATACTTACATAGATTATAATCGACCTTTGAAAGATTTCAGAAATTGTAAGAGCTAGATGTTCGACGTATACTCCTTATACATACAGGCAGATGAAGTTTATTATAATTTTTTGCTTTTTATAGTTCAGTTGTTCACTCAATTGCTATCTCAGAGGCTTAGTTGATATATCTTTGAGGTTCATCTTAAAAATACTTCAGCGAGACTGACTCAGGCGAAATTTGATTTATCTTTAACCATTTACTGTAGATTGCAGTATTACAGCTTGCTTTATTCCTTATTTTTGTAATCACGACTGATAATATGTATTCTATCTTAAGAGCATCCGACACAACAAAGGAGGCTTCAGGTTGATCGGATGCATTTCATGAGGGACAAATCGTCACTCATCAGCGATATTGAGCCTGAAATGTCTATCCATAGAGCAGCCTTTTCATGCCAGCAACGGCAAAACTGTTTGGGAATCCCAAAGGCAGCTTGCGCGCAAAACACCAAAGAGACAGCCATTCCCCTTTGTAAGTGTGTGGCCTTTGGACTTTGCACTCAGTGAGCAGCCAACGGCCGCCACGTCTCCGATCAACCTGAAGCCTCCTTTGTTGCGTCGTGTGCCTCTGTTTAAAGTAATTCCAATAGCATAACAAGACCTCGAGCCAGTCAAAACTGCAAGTTAACAGTATTAAGGTCATTAAAACAGTCATAAAAGTATTAAGAGCATCAACTTGATGAATCCAAAATCCAAAAAGTTCTTAGACACTGCTACTTTTTGTCCACAACATTTCTGTACAAATGTACTCTTGTCAGCTGACAGAAGAACTGGGTTTGTTAACTTTAACATCTAATGGACCGCACTTGTTTTTGTAGCTTAACACTTTATAATTTATCAAGTAAAAAGCCCTCAACTGATTCAAAAATTGAAATGTTAAATGTTTTATTTATGTTAATGGCTTCAATCTGTCATGTTCTTCACGTTGATTACACTAATATTAATTACAACCTCCCCGAAATAATATACAATTTGGCTTTCAATTTCGTCAATTGTTTATTTTGTTTATGCACAGCATATCAATTTACAACGTAAATTATTCATTAACCACCCCCTCACACCGCTTTGTTCACATGCTAAATTTTTGGTTTGCCAATTAAACGCTGCGTAAATATTTAAGCTCAGCTGGTAAATATTAATTACGAGCTTGAAGCCCGCATCAGTTGGCGGCACTTCGTCCTTTTATCACCCTGCATACGTGTAAATGGAAAGCATGAGAACAAAAGTTAAAAGAAAATCCTCAAAGGAACATAATTAATTGCGGTCCGTTAACTGTAAATTGTGTTGTTGCATTTTCAGTGCATTTATTTGCATTTCACGATAATTAAAAAGGCCAATGGCGGTAATGAAATTGTGGTCTTATGCCGAATTGAATTAAATGTGTATGCAATCAGAAGGGTACTATCTGTACGTAAGTACTGTATGTACGAGCATGTGTATGTATGTATCTATGTTAAACCAACAATGCACGCAAGTACACATAAAATGTTGCGGTTGTTCGATGCGGAAACGGAAATGCGACATCAACCATCAAAAGCGTACGCTGCATGGCCAATAAATTTTTCATACTCTTGCCGAGGGTAACTTAATTTTATCGTGAAAAAGGCATATTAATTATTGATAATCAAACAAGGGACAATAACAACTGAAAGTTACCAAGTGGAAGGGTGATTGCTTTCTTTAATTCCCTCAAAAGATTGTCCCTTGTGTGTAGCCTGGACATCAACCTTTTTAAGAAGATCCCTTGATCAGGGATGGGCAATAGGATTAGTTTGCAGTTGGCGATATATTTTTTGATTGTTTTTTTTTTTAATTCTAATGAGTCGGATATAAGAGTGCCTCTCTTTTGGAAGAAGCTAGTGTGCTGGTGTTTTGGGATGAAAAATATTCAATTTATTCTTTGCTCACATTTTACGAAACTCTCTCTAAAGGTTCCTTAGTAGATCCTAAGGTTGAGCAACGGTTCAGATTTTTTCATTTTCCACACAGGGAAATGTAAATTACTTGAAAATGTAGGTTTTCTACATTTTTTGATCGTGATTTTCTACCCATTACGTTGGTAAAGATTTTCTTCATTCCGCGTGTACTTTTCACATATCTACAAGTTACATGTAGCTATTCTATAAGTCGCTACATGTAATTTTCCTACATTCCTCTAACATACAAAACCCATTCACAGAAAACAATAATGAGTGATGCTCTTTACGAGGGATAACTTGAAATTACAATACTTGGAAAAGAATATAAAGAAGTTTGGTTTTTGTCTTGTATTGCCCCGTCGAAAATTGATGTTGACGATAGTGCTATCTATTTTTTTAAGTTTTTCATTTTAACCAAAGAAATTCTTGCTAAATTTCCCAATTTGGCCATTTATTGACATTTTTTAAAGAATTCAACATTGATTTTTGAAGCATCAAACTATCGTAGTATCAAACTATTTACTAGCTTATACCAGAGCTCGCAAATAACACTCATCACTTCAGCATGTCAACAAAAATCAGTTTGGATACGGACACAACGAAAAAAGAGTAACGAAAAACACTTCCAGTTCTGTTTTTGCTCAATTCTGTTGCGCTCAGAGTAAAGACCGCTTTTTTCGTTTCTGTTTCTCTCATGTTTTTCACTGACACTTTTGCCAAGAGCAAACTTCCACGCTGTCTTTTGCGTATGTATGCGTGGCTGTGTGTTGCACTCGTGTATGTGTGTGTCTTTGACCACAGTCTTCGAATAACTAACATCGCATGGCTGTGTGAATTGAATGCGTTTGGACCAATTTAAACCTATCAAACTTCGTAAAGAAAATATTCATTTTTGATTTAGCTTAGCGCAAAATAAATAACTTATCATGTGTGTACATAAGCCTGCCACACGAACAAAACTACAACATAAAAAAAACTTATTGTGTTCTGCTCATTTGCAGACAGTTGTTTGGAAAACACATGAGGTGTGAGAAAATGTGTTCCGCTCAGTGAGAGACCGCTTGTGCTGCGTTTGTTTCTGTTTTTCACTGAGGCTGGTTGCATATAAAGAAGTGTTAATACTTTTTTGGGAGCTATGGCTTAAACATAAGGGTTCCCAAAAAGTTCAAAGATTTTTTTAAGCCCAGATATTACAAAATTAAATAATGTATTGGTGTCATACAGGTCTGTTCCGGTTTTCACATATTTCTTCGATTTCAAATGAAAACAAAATCGAACGATTTGGTTTTAGCTGTTCTGGTATTCGAACGATTTGCAATTCGAGTGTTTCATTTCCAAATTGTTTCCGTTGACTACACTTTCACCTTAATCAACTGGTGAATCAAAACAATCCAATAAATAATCACTCAAAATAGTTGATAGTAGTTGAATATAGGTGTTAAAAATGTCGTTTCAATTTTTAAGGGCATTTTATTAACATTTTCCCAGCGTTTCATAAACAAGTGAAAACCAGAACAGCTTGAACAAAATATGTGAATTCGATTTATATGGCACTTGGCAAAATCGAAGCTGTTCATAAAAATGATTAATTTTTTTATTTAAAATAATTTTTAAGGAATGTAAAATTGCAAAAAGTATCTAAAAACACTAAACATTGGTACAAAATTAACTTTAAGCCATTAATTTGACGCCTTTATGTACAAAATCGCATTTACTTTTGAATTCATCGGCTCCAAGCAATGTGAATTCAAATCGAGTAAATCTATCGAATTGTGAAGACCGGAACAGGTAGCCAAATCGAATTCGAGCAAATTTAGTGAAAGTGAAAACCGGAACAGGCCTGATAGTCGTCTCATTCTTCTGAAGCATTCTTCACAGTTTTGGTCACTATTTGAGTCATCTTTTTGGTTACTGTTCGGCCCTTGTTTGGTCACTATTTTGGTCACTGTTTCGGTTAATGTTGTGGTCAATATTTTAGTCACTGTTTTGGTCACTGTTTCGGTCACTGTTTGGTCACTGTTTTGGTCCCTGTTTTGTTCACTGTTTTGGTCACTGCTTTTGTCACTGTTTTGGCCACTGCTTCGGTCACTGTTTTGGTCACTGCTTTGGTCACTGTTCAGTCACTGTTTGGTCATTGTTTTGGTCATCGCTTATCCACCACCACCCGCTCACATCGAACCTGCTGCTATGGCTGTCTTGCAAAGACCAAACTTGTTGACACTGCAAAGTCAAAAGCGTCGCCAAAGTTATTTGTCGCAAAGACAATCGTTTTCTGGATTTGTCCTTAGTAGAGCGTCCGTAAAAGACCTTCGCTTTAAAAAGCATAGTAAATACAACTATTAAAAAGGGAGAGGAGGGAGGGGCACGGAAGGGCAAAGTATTTCTTCTAAAAAACTTAAACATACTTTTCTTAACCTTTCCAGTACCTTGTCTAATACTGGAGCTTGTGAACTCGGGAACTTACAATCCAAAAGCCGACATCTTAGCGCATAAGACTATCAAACACTCGACATTCATTGCCGCAAATCACTGTAAATGAAGAAAATCGACATGCGACGATCAACGAATATGATCAACAACACGTTTCGTTCGTTTTTTTTATATGTAACATTCAGTACTTTAATTCTTCACCTTTAATTAGAAAACCTACATGTCACCTGTGAAAAGCAGTTTTCTAATTAAAAACGATGGCGTAAATTAAGGTCGGCCTTGCGCGTTTCGATATACCCGTTACTCAGGGGAATTAATGTTTAATGTACAAAGCATTAACATTAATGTGAAGCAAAGTATGCAATGTTTTTGCTATCCCTTATAACTCTGCCATTTATTATCCAATCTTGATGAAGATTTCACATTATTGTAGATATAGGATTAGATAAATAAAGAAATATCTATACAAATAACCGCGATCTTATTGTGTAAATTCAAAAACCCATAGCAACAAGATAAGTAATGACTATACAAGTGAATGACAAAGAGAAATTTTAATGTGGCCCTTCGATTTTACGTTAGTGGTGTGCGTGTGGGAAGTCTGCTAAACAAACTTCGCACAAAGAACACATTGAATTTGAATAAAATTAAATAAAAATAAACTAAGTGTATGCATTTGTCGGCAAGCCAAACTTTGTTTAACTCCATTTGTTGTTTTATTTCCCCTCAACCAAATGCAGATGGCAATGCGTGTTGTGTCTGAGGTAGATATACGATCAAATAAAATACAATAAGCAGATTTGAATAATTTTATGAAATACAATATTTAAGCTGAATAACAATGTCATGCTGTGGCAGTTAAAGCTTAACTCTAGTTAAATGATTGGAGGACATGGAATTAATGTGTTGAGCAATTTGTGCTTAAGAACACAAGCAAATCTTTCCACATAAATCAGTGAAGTGCATTAGTTGAGGCATTACTTGTACGTGTAGTTTATGTGGCGGCTTAGCTCTCGACTTCCATACGGAGGGGGCCATAATTTAAATCTCTACTTGCTGCTGCGAACTGCATCATTAAGTACCAAATACCATAGACCATTAACACAATCTTCAGTAAAATGCTAATGGAACGGAAAATGAAATGGTTTTCCTGCTCCCCTAGATAATTCCTAAGCTTAAAGTTTTCTTAATTTTTGTTTCTTTCAGACTACTGTGCCAGGAGATCAATCAGGATGATGCCTTTCAGTTGGAATATCGCGGACCAGTTATCATGAAGGGCAAACCAACGCCCATGGACTGTTGGTTCCTGACTCGTGCCAGCAGCAGCAGTAGCATCGGAAATACAACCATAGCCAGTGGCAATGGTGGCCTAGACTCGCCAACGACCATGCCAAACCCACAACGTATGAGTCATGCCAGTGTCTCACGTACATCGTCAGCTGGTGCAGGCGGTGGTGGTGGTGGCGGCGGGTCAGTCTCAAACTCAACTGCAGTTCCGTTGCATTCATAGGAAATGTGCAAGGATTCGTCTTGCTGTTGCTGAAATATCCTGTAAAGTAGCTACGTGCGTGCTTCTCTGCCTGTCTCTGATGTCCTGGCCGCACAAGTCGACCACTTAACCACTTCATCTCTTGTCTTGCCTGCACTCGGTGCGTGCTGTGTGTGTGTGTGTGTCGAAGTCGGAGTGGGATCGTTGTGCAAGGTAATTTATGTTAATGCTCTTCTATCTGTAACCACTCAGCTGGGCAGAGTCATCCAGCCACTTAACCAAGTCAGTTTACAACTGATTTACTTTTGAGTTAGCAGTTACACATTACGCATATTAACTATGCATCTGTTTGGGTTTCTGGAACCCAAAGTTAATGGCAGCCATAGAAAAATATTACCAAAACATGTTGGCTCAATCCTTTTTTGGCAGTAAACTAGATAAGTCCAAAACAACTCAATATAAAAGACATAATATGGCAAGCCGTTAGATAGAAATGTGCGGGTAAAATTTTGTCAACAAAATAACTGAGAGTTAGGAAAATCGTTGCCAATGGTCCCTTGTATGCTGACATTTTATCTGCGCTGTGTTGTGGTGGCTGTTTACAAAGTTTTTGATGTTCAGTTTCATCCTTATGCCGGCGAATTGTTTGCATGGGGAAACTGGTGCCAAATTTCAAAATTTAAATCTTAATCCATAAGCAATGTGGGAGTTTAAAATAAATCATTAAATTATATACTGGTATTTGCTATTTTTAAATACCATTGAGAGGACAAGATTTAGCAAATCTTTTCGTTCCAAAGTAGTTAAATATTCATTTTGATTTTAAGCACTTGCAAAGTTTATATTAAAGCATTCCGGCGGTGAACCGAATCAAAGCAAACCGTTCCAAACCGCTGATTTGTGCTCATAAACCGAGCCACACATCGCACCGGAGACCGCAAAAGAAATAACTTAACTTAAGCCAAACTCTTGTTTGCTATTTAGCTTTAATAGAGCCGCCTTAGAATTTTTAAACAAAAAACGAATAGGCGAAGCCATCTTCCATTGTTGCCCAAAAAACATATTTGTAAATACTGAGGCTGGTCACAGGGCACGGGAAGTAAAGGACCCAGTTTTGTGGTAAACCTGTCTTTCTTTAAATGTTAGGAAAAAAGCTTTGCATGCAAACATTTTGATCGCCCCAAAGTTCTGAAGCTGTACAAAAAGTTGCGGCATAAACAATTAGTGGTTTCACTGGCTCCTCTCTTAGAGGGATTACTTAATACTATTACTAATACACTGGAAGAAGGCACTGGAAAAAGACATCTCTAACTAAGGAAGAATACTTGGCGGCTCTAAACGGTAAAGACTGGCACATTCTAGCTGATTATTACTATGTTTTTTTTTTCTTTTATAAAAAACTAGCTGAATACCCGGCGTCGCCCGGGTTCTTGTGATTCTTAAGAGAGGGATTATATTCAATCTAGTGCAGGCTGCATGTCGGTATAAACATTTTGGACCGTTCGATCTTTTTCTCTATATAACCGTCTTCATGATAATCTAAAATCAAGAATATTTTGCAAATTTCGTGACTTTTTTTGACCGTTTGACTAATACATCCTATTTCCCCGTCTACAATTGCTGTCTATCAAATCTTCACAATAATCCAGTCTCAAATGAAAAATTTGCAAATTTCGCAATATTTTGGACCGTGTAATCTACAGCTTCTATTTACCAACGCCGGCATTGTAATATAAGCACTAAGCGCTTTCATACATACTCGTAATATTATTTTGCAAATTTCGCAGTTTTTTGACCGTAGAAACCTTTGCGGGCAAGCGTTGCCCAAAGTTTTATGGCAATCGGATGAACGGTAAAGTTTTTGAAATTTCGCGGTTTTATGACCATTTCCGGCCCAATTCTTCAATTTAGATACCCTCGCTGGCAAGCGTACAACCATTCGTCAAACCTTCATCTAAATCGAACATTTTGCAAATTTCGCGGTTCTTGGACCATTTCCCGCCCATATCTTCTACTTG
Source organism: Lordiphosa collinella (assembly GCA_018904265.1). Lineage (NCBI taxonomy): Eukaryota > Metazoa > Arthropoda > Insecta > Diptera > Drosophilidae > Lordiphosa > Lordiphosa collinella. The sequence continues at coordinate 216,108 of JAEIFV010000500.1, read as the reverse complement.
GAAACCTTTCTGGGCAACCGTCGAACCACTATTCAAAGATTTACCGAAACCGCAAATTTTTTAACTTTCGCGGTTTTTGGACAATTTTCTGCCAATTTCTTCAACTTAGAAACCCTCCCGAGTAAGCTTTCAATTCATTCCCCAAAGATTGATTGCAATCGGATAAACGGTATAATTTTGCGAATTTCGCGATTTTTGGACCTTAGAAACCTTCGCGGCCGAGCGTCTAACCATTGACCAAAATTTAATCGCAATCGGATGAACGGTATTGGTTTTGAATTATCGCGGTTTTTGGACTATTTCCCGCCCATTTCTTGAAATCAGAATCCTCCAAAGTTTTATAACTAACGAACATTTTGCAAATTTCGCGGTTTCTTCTACTTGGAAACCTTCCTGGGCAAGCGTCGATCAATTTCCCAAAGTTTTAGCGAAAACTTAAATTTTGCAATTTTCGCGGTTTTTGGACCGCTTTCCGCAAATTTTTTCAACTTAGAAACCTTCCGGGGCAAGCGTTCAACCATTCCCACATTTTCATTGCAATCGGATGAACTGTATAATTTTGCAAATTTCGCGGATTTTGTGAAATGGTCCACAGACATGAGATATAGCCTATGACACTTTCCTGATCGACATGAACTTACTGTGAAAAATTCGTGAAGATCAGTTCAGCGGTTTAGACGCCCATAAAGGACAAACATAAAAACATACAAACATACTTTCACTTTTATACAGATGTATAGATTTCATATTAAAATACATTTTTTTTAAATTTTATTTATTTATTTATTTTTTCTGATAGATTTATTCGGCTCTTTTCAGACTTTATTCATTTCAGGTTTGTTTATAACAAAATTTTAATTATAACAACACAAAATAAGAAAAATATTTAAAAAGTGATGAAAATATATGGAATAGTAGCAAAAATAGGAATTTTTTAGCCCGATTCGGAACTACAATCATTTGAACCACAAGGTAAAAAATGTTCTGCCAAAAGTAGTAAAATATCGGAATGTTGATGTTTTGCCGGCTCGAGGTCAAGAATGAAAACACAGAATTTAATTTCGGTTTTATTTCCAATATATTTCGGATGCGCGTCGGCCTCCGTCTTCAGGGACACTACAAAAACAATTTACCAATTAATTTAATACATTTAAACAAAAGACCGTGAACATTTTACATACAATTTATAACTCGTCTGTACCGCTTGACGTGGAGTTCCGTACTGAGTTGTTATTTATTTAAGAGATGTCTGTAAAGATGAGCACAGTTTTCAGTGTCCGTTTTGTAAATAGTTAAGTCTCTTATCCGTTGGTGAGTCAATTATATGTAACACTAGCTGAACACCCGGCGTCGCCCGGGTTCTTATGATTCTTAAGAGAGCGATTATATTTAATCTAGTGCAGGCTGCATGTCGGTATAAACATTTTGGACCGTTCGATCTTTTTCTCTATATACACGTCTTCATGATAATCTAAAATCCGTTTGGTTAATACTTTCTATTTACCCGTCTACAATTGCCGTCTATCCAATTTTCACAATAATCCAGGCTCAAATCAAAAATTTGCAAATTTCGCAATATTTTGGACCGTGCCGGCATTTTAATATAAGCACTAAGCGCATACGACTATTTTGGAGATTTCGCGATTTTTTGACCTTAGAAACCTTCTCGGGCAAGCGTTGCCCAAAGTTTTATGGCAATCGGATGAACGGTATAGTTTTTGAAATTTTGCGGTTTTATGACCATTTCCGGCCCATTTCTTCAATTTAGATACCTTCGCGGGCAAGCGTGCAACCATTCATTAAAGCTTCATCAAAATCGAACATTTTGCATATTTCGCGGGTCTTGGACCATTTTCCGCCCATATCTTCTACTTGGAAACCTTTCCGGGCAAGCGTCGAACCACTATCCAAAGATTTACCGAAACCGCAAATTTTTTACTTTCGCGGTTTTTGGACAATTTTCTGCAAATTTCTTCAACTTAGAAACCCTCCCGAGCAAGCTTTCAATTCATTCCCCAAAGTTTGATTGCAATCGGATGAACGGTATAATTTGGCGAATTTCGCGATTTTTGGACCTTCGAAACCTTCGACCAAAATTTAATCGCAATCGGATGAACGGTATAGTTTTTGAATGATCGCGGTTTTTGGTTTCCCGCCCATTTCTTCAAATCAGAATCCTTTACGCGCAAGCGTCTAAACATTCTCCAAAGTTTTATAACTAACGAACATTTTGCATATTTTGCGGTTTCTTCTACTTGGAAACCTTCCTGGGCAAGCGTCGATCAATTTCCCAAAGTTTTAGCGAAAACTTAAATTTTGCAATTTTCGCGGTTTTTGGACCGTTCTCCGCAATTTTTTTCAACTTAGAAAGCTTCACGGGCAAGCGTTCAACCATTCCCAGATTTTCATTGCAATCGGATGAACGGTATAATTTTACAAATTTCGCTGTTTTTGGACCATTTCACAGAAATGAGATATAGCCTATGACACTTTCCTGATCGACATGAACATACTGTGAAAAATTCGTGAAGATCGGTTCAGCGGTTTAGACGCCCATAAGGGACAAACATACAAACATACTTTCACTTTTATATAGATGTATAGATGTTTTAAATAAAGATACTTCTACTACTACACTAATTATAATCCAGATCAGCTTAAGGGGGGAACACACTTTGCGATGAGCAAAAGTAGATGGTTTTTAAAAAAATTCCAGAAAAAAAGTATAAGAGATTTTTTATTTTTGTTTTTTTTGTTAAATAGTTATTGAATGAAAGGAAAATACAACATTTTTTTTAGTCAATATGAGGGCCGTTCAGAAAGTTATCGGCCTCCATAAAATGATGAATAAAAAAAAGGTGCCCACATGGTGACCATGGTTGCAGCACTTGGGATGATCTGACAAAAAAGAGAAAAATGCGGTTATGTTTAGAACTAATGTGGCTATCGTTCGGCCCTCCGAAAAAAAATTTAACATTTTTTTGACAAAATGGCGGACATTTGAAAACAAAAAATTTTTTTTTGTCCTTTTTTTTGTAGAGTAGTGTAAAAAAAGTACACTTTAAATATAGGTATCCAAAAGTTGGAGGGCCGAACGATAGCGACGACAATTCTGCGTCGTATAAGCCCTTCCGGAGCAAAATCGGTCCACTGGTTTCCTCTGAATCTTGGCCACCAGTTTGAAAAACGAGGTTTCGAGATAAACGCGTTTAAAGTTTGCAGTTGCTAGGCAAATCGCGTCACTTTGGGTCATTAAAAGGGCTATATCTTCTAAACTATTTCCAATTTTTGAAAATCCTTTTAGGGGGATATTTTTGAATATCCAAGCTACAAAAATATGCAAAAAAAAAAAGTCGAAAATTTTTTTTCCGCAAAGTGTTTTCCCCCCTTAACGGCTAACTTGTTCAACTCCTCTAAGCTCCAGTTAGGAAGAACTTTCCTTTTCTTCTATTTGTCGAGATATGTTACAAATTTGACTTTAAGATAATGTAGTCCTTGTCCAGATTATCAACTATCTGTGTGCCTAATTTCATCTAACTTTTGGAGGATTTTGGACTTTAATCGGAGTTGTCACGGAAAGTTTTTCCAACCAAATTCCAACCCAACACCAATTCTTGATGTAATAGAAATATCTTTCGGTTGGATTCAAATCTTTCGTGTTTTGGGAAGTGATTTTGCTAAATTCACCACCCAAACAATTTGATGAGAAACATTTTCTTTGGAAATGAAAACAACTGTTTTTCGTGGTAGGTACCCTTTTTCAAAAATGTTATTGTCGCGGCTTTATAGAATGTGAAAAGCAGAGATTCAAACCGAATCGAATTTCGGTGTTGTTAAGTCATTTATATTGGTCGAAAGCTTTTTTGACTGTTTATGATACGAACTAGTAATCTAAAACCGCTTTCCATCCGAAAACACTACTGAGATATAGCTATCGGCTATCGGCATGCGCTCGGCTCGTGTGCGTGTAAATAGCCGATTGCGCTCGGCCCCTGGGGGCTATGGAGGAACATCGGTGTTTTAAAGCTAGCAAATTATCGAAAGTACTAACGATCAGTCGGGCTGTCTATCACGGGGTATAGATATATGTTTTTATGCTTGTTTGGTATTTATTGAATCTTCTCTTAATGAGACTAACAATAATTTTTTAGATCTTAATCCAGGAACTATTTAAAGAACCATCCCCTATCGGAGGTAGTTTGTGTACTGCGACCCTTCAAGTCAGTCGCTGGGTTGGTAGGCCATTTCTAGACCATTGCTAGCATGGAGAAAGATTTTATAGTTGGTTTGGGTGTGTAAGAAGCTTCTAAACTAGAGTAGAGTATAAACGAGGCAATATCACTCTGTCTGCGGTTTACTGCCCCACGTTTCGCAATACCAGAAAATCGATTCCTAGATTTCTTTAATACACTTGGTCAACGCTTTTGGCCTGCGGGTGACAATAATTTGAAACATCCCCACTGGGGCTCCAGACTGACTAATCCCAAAGGGAAACAACTCTACAGCGTACAGTCTACAGGCCGGCAGATCCAAAGAAATTACCCGATCTTATAGACTTTGCTATAATAAGAAAAGTGCCACAAAACTTGGTAGCCTCAGAAGAACTTGCAGATTTGTCGTCAGACCATTCTTCAATAATATTCACCCTTCTGGAGTGCCCTCGGATAAGAGAATATCTTTTCGGATATCTTCTCGGATAAGAGAATATCTTCACACATCTTAGCGCATCTTAGCCCATACGACTATTAACCACTAGCGCGGCAATGCCGCAATTCACGTTTCGTGTAGATTTTCTAAGTGTAGCATTTGCTTAGAAAACCTACATGTCACGTGTGGAAATCAGCTTTCTTAATGAAAAATATAACTTTTCTGTACTGATTTTGATCTACATTTTTCGTTTAGAATTTCCACACTCGCATGTAGGTTTTCAATATCTGAACGTTAATGTAGAAAACCTAAATTTCCGTGTGGTATTCAGATTGTTCAATGAATAATGCAGAAATACTTTGAAAAAACGCTGATTTTCTCTTGTCATGTTCCCTTTTCATTTGTCCACGCAGCATTTCACTTTTCTGCATAACTCGTTTACTTTTTTTATTTCTACATGTTCGTGTAGTTTTTCTACATGCCAAGTGTAACTTTCTGTTTTCTACATTTTTTGTGAGAAGTCTAGCAGGGATTGTCGTTTCTACACATGGCGTGTAGCTGATTTTGTTTCTCTGTGCACTTATTCCTAATGGCGGGTACTCTATACTGCTCTACGGCTTGTATAAACTTAAGTAGAGTGGGAATCTCTAACTCGGATACCTCTCAGTTAAGTAGGAAAGGTTAACTAATGGGACTACCACCGCGCTTCTCAGCGCTTTAGGATGACTTAAGTTTGATTGTTTTTTCGAAAATATAGGGCTGTGTAAACCTATGGACTTGGAACATCCCCTTCATCTTCGAATTGATGTTCGTAAAATCAAAATTGTAACAAACCATTTATAGCACTTCAAATGCATAGTTCCGCTATTTTAGCAAATATTACCATTGAAAATGAATGTTTGTGACCTTGATAGGCGCACATTATCGTTAAATGCCACAGCAACAGCAACAACAGCATACCGCAATAAGTTGGCATGCAATTTGATGACAAGGATGTTGGCTGGCATTTTGATGATGCCGTTCAAGTGTGTATGTTTCTGTGTGGGTGTACGTGTGTGTATGCCCTAACGATGCCTCGTTAGAAATGGATTACCATTGATTAGTTTCATACCCACCAAAAGTTTTCCCTAATTAAATGAGCAAAAATGTGGCCAAGTACAATTTTGAATAATAAATCAAACTTTTCTGTTGAGACGCTTGATTTTGCTGGCCACCATGGCATCCGGTTGCCGGGTTTTTTCTCATAATTTTCCCTCATTACTTTTAGTTGGTTCGTATTTTATTTTTTTTAAACATCCGGTCTATTTATGCAGGATGTTGCCACAGGATTTGGTTGCCTTTTCTTTAAAAATTTGAACAATTATGAAAACTCAATTCAATTTATTATGCTTAACACAAACTCTGATACATTTATTTTCTTTTGCTTCAGCAGAGAAAAAGAGGAAAATGTTAATAGAAATTCCCTTTAAAAGTTTTCTTTACATTTCCGCCTCAATAACGACGACCTCGCCCAATTTCCTTTTCCTTGTTCGTTAAATTCAAATCCCAAAACCAATCAAATAAATATTTGCGTAACTAAATACAAAGGGGGGCGTGGCACTCTACTTGCTTTACTTTTTCAAGGCCGGCTGTCTGATTAAAAATTTAGTTGAAATTTGCCAGTGACAGGCGCATGCAAAAGTTTGCTCGTCTACGCTGCGTCGTTTTCTTATTAAAAATTCATAAAAATGGAAAATGCGATTGCGATGAGTAGACGAAAATATGTCACCTGTGAAGCCAAAAGAAAATTCTAATAAATAGAGGATAACCCAGATATGATGTTTGTATGACTGTGACGTACGTACGAAAGCTTGATTGCTGACTAATTAAAAATTCAAGTCTCAGGTGCGAACATCTGACTTCTTCAGGTGCGTTAAGGTACGTTTTGCACCTTAAATCACAAATTTTCTGTTTGATATTTGTAGATAATAAGGCCGATGACTTCTAATGTTAAAAGTTTTAGCAGTCGTAGCCCGTTTTTCGACAAATTATTTGTCTGTTAGCACACTCCCACACACAAACACACACACACACTGTCACAAGCAGGATTTCCTTATTGAAATATTTCATTCTTTTTTGTTTTGCTTTGGAGTTTAACCCACACAAAAGTTAGTTGCATGCTGGTCAGAAAACTTTTTTATTCCTTTCGGGAGGGTACCCCAAAAGTTTTCCCTATTTAGATTACGGCCCGGCAGTCAAAGTTTTATGACCTAGGCCGCTCTATTATTAAATGAAACATACAGAATGATGCAGCGAGATGGACTGTCGTCCCCTAAGCAACAGTCCTTAATGAACAATTTAAGTATTCGCTAGGCCGCAAATTTGCGGCTTGTTGGGTTTTACATTGTCACAAACAGACAAACATTTGCCTATCAAGGCATTCGAGGCGTGGCCTAATGGAAAACGCAACACTAATTTCAATTAAAGTGGAATAGAATGCAAACAGACAATGCACAATTTAGCAACTACATTTACTCTCGCCTGCCTGCTCTTCCTCCAGCCCAGCCATTCCCCCGTCTTAAGCAAACAAACGAACGACGGCAGTGACTCTCATTTGCATACCGATGCAGTGGCAAATCAAGTCAGTTTCCTGCAACATATCAATTTGAGTTTAGTTTTACCACTACTAATGTGAATTGTCTGATTTATATTTGCTGCTTAAAACGGAAGGCAATGTATGTATATGTATAAATAGACGCTTATTCATAAATTTTCTATGGTTAGTGAAGTAATGCATTAAAGAAAGCATCTTCGACCACATAAAGTATATATATTTATGATCAGCACGACGAGGTCAGCTGATTTAGCCCTGTCCGTCTGTCTGTTTCTATGCTATCTTCTCCATCATCTATCAAACTTGGCAAGAAGTCTTTAAGTACTTATACGCTGTACATTTGTCGGAACCGGGCAGATAGGATGACTATAGCATATAGCTGCCATAGGAACAGTCGGTTGTAGAACCAGTTTTAGTGAAAAAAATAGCGGAAAGTTCAAGTTTTGTATACCCTTGCAGCTTCCATTGAAAACAAAAAAGTTTTTCAAACTAAGACTACTTTTAGGACCTTACTTTTCAATGGGATCTATACTATATAGATGTCTGATTTCGACCAAACTTGGTGAAATCATGGAAAAGCATAAAACACTTTTAATTACGAAACTTGGTGGCGATCCCATTTAAAACAAAAAAGTTTTTCTCACTAGAACTTCTTTTTCGACCGATCATTCATACTGCAGCTATATGCTATAGTCATCCGATTTTGATAAAACTTTGTAGAAATGTGTTAAAGTATATAAAATAAGAATATGTCTATAAAAAGGACGTTTTCATTAAAAACAAAAAAGTTTTCTTTGCTCGAACTAGTTTTTCGACCGATCGTTGCTATGGGAGCTATATGCTATAGTCATCCGATTTCGACCAAACTTTGTAGAATTGTGTAAAAGTATACAAAATAAGTGTATGCCAATGTTTTCATTAAAAACAAAAAAGTTTTTCTCACTCGAACTAGTTTTTCGACCGATCGTTCCTATGGGAGCTATATGCTACAGTCATCCAATTTCGACCAAACTTATCAAGAAATCATGGGAATGTGCAGCGTATTTGTACCAAAAGACTTCGTGCAAAGTTTGGTGAGGATAGCTTTAAGACTGACGGAAGAGATAGCATAGAAACAGACAGACGGACGGACAGACGGACAAGTCTAAATGAACTCAGCTCGTCATGCTGATCAAGAATATATATAATTTATGTGGTCGGAGATGCTTCCTTCAATGCGTTACAAACATCCGCACAATTTGATAATACTTTCTGCAAGGGTATAAAAACTTGTTTTGTTTTCAATGGAAACGTCTCCAAACTTCTTATTTCTTAGTTTGCAATGCTTTCCCATGACTCTACCAAGTTTGGTCGAAATCGGACTAGAAAAACTTTTTTGTTTTGCATGGAAATGATCTAAAATTCGGCACTTATTTATTTGTTTTGCTTTCACACAATTCTACAAAGTTTTTATTAAAACCGGATGACTATAGCTTGTAGCTGCCATAAGAACGAGCGGTCGAAAATCTAGTTCTTGTGAGAAAAACTTTTTTTTTAAATGTTAGTTGTTAGTTTGTTATGCTTTTCCTTGTTTCCACTAAGTTTGGCTGAAATCGGACATCTATATAGTATAGCTCCCTTTGAAAAGTAAGGTCCGAAGAGTAGTCTTTGTTAGAAAAACAAACTGCAGAGCCGAAGTTAACTTTCCCCTATTTTTTCCTTTACATTGATTTGAAGACGTACAGATCAATGTAAAAGAATCACTTTCTAGCTAAATGCCCACCAAAAAGACACTTCCATAGTGACATAAATTATGGAATAAAATGACCAAAAATACGGTTTCTCTTCTCTTCCTTTATACATTCTGACCTCCAATAACCGCAGTGCATTCAGCATGATATGTACAAGTTCGAGGGCCGCATCACAATTGCGATATAAATTATTGTCTACATTGATTCTCCACGAATCAGCTTAAAACTTGTAAACCACAAGTTAGCTGTTGGTTTCACAGAATCTCATTAATTCGGTGGCTGTGTCATAGTGCTAGAGTACTGCGCGATAAACATAGGCTTAAATTCTGATTTTGGAAATACGTAACAAATATATTTCTTTAACTTTCCCGCTGCCTTGACCTTTACTGAATTCTTCCGATCTTCATGTTTTCTTCGGCGGATCGATACATAATGCTAATTACTAAAAACGCGAAAAGGTACGAACCATCTATCTACAAAACCGTGCGAGATATGACGTTTTTTCCAAATTGGGCGTCTGGAGGGGGCGTGGCAAACTTTGACAACAAATTTGATCTGCCTACAAATATAAGATGTTTATGTCCCATATATCTCGAACTTTATATCTTACCATCTCTGAGATTTGTTCTTTTATACGAACAGACGGACGGACAGAGTGACATGGCCTATTGTTTCATGACAAAGTAATGCTGTAAAATGTAAATAGACCAAAACAATGACTGTTATGGACTCAGAAAATTTAAAATCATCGAAGTCAGGAACTTAATATGCAAAATTGCTGATTGTATGGATTAACATCAAGTGATACAATTGTTTTAAATGCTTGACAGGCATTGAACAACATGCTTTAGTTTTTTTAAATGTACCTAAATATTTTAAGACGATTATCAAGGGGTAAATATTCATCTTAGACCCATGGTTTCTTGGTTAAAGTTTCTTTGAATTGCCTCTTATTTTCGACTTTGCTATACGCTTTGTTCGAAAAAACCGACTCCCTTAATTATATGTATATCATACTTCTCATCCCAAATCCCAAAAGAGTTTGTAAATTTAATCTCCATATCGACTAGCATTTTTCTGTAGCTTGTTTTGTTTGGTATTTTTGGTATATTTTATAATTAGAAGGGATACGGACATATACGGAGGTATCCCTGAAATCTCTTCCAAACAAATTCCAACCCAAAACCAGTTCTCGATGTCCTAGAAATCTCGTTCGGTTGGTTTCAAACCTCTCGTATTTTGTTAGGACACTTGGAGAAACCAACCAAACCCAATACAGAAACCAACCAAAGCGACTTCGCGAACCTATGCAAGCTTAGCAAACTTGGCAAAGGCACAAACAGGGTTGGCAAGTCTGAAACCATCAATATCCGGGGTGTCCTGAATATCTCTAGAGATTTTGGCTTCAGTTGGTTTGCAAATCGCTAGAGAAATCCGTCGGTGTCCCAGAACTTCGAGAGATTTCGTGGGAAGTTTCGAAGTTAGTTAAGATGTGTATAAGATTATGGTCCTACTACAAAAAGTAAATGGGGTGTCTGGAAATCTTAGAGATTTTGGCTTGTTGGTTCAATTAGAAAAGTCCGTGGTGTCGAACTGAGAGATTTCGTTTTCTTCGAAAGCCTAGTTCGAAAGTTGAGTTCGAAAGGTGTGTGTATTAAATTATGGTCCTACTACAAAAACAGTGATATATTGCGGGCATTCGTGAAGTCGCTATTGGTTGGTTAGTGTATTGGCTGGTTTGTGTATTGGTTGGTTTGCCAAAATCTACCAAGAATACGAGAGGCTTGAACAACGGAGATTTTAGGAACGGTTGCGTGGGTTTGTGAAGTCGCTATTGGTTGGTTAGTATATTGGCTGGTTTCTGTATTGGTTGGTTTGCCAAAATCTGCCAACAAAATACGAGAGGTTTGAAACCAACCGAAAGAGATTTTTAGGACACCTTATACACACACCTTCTAACTAGACTCTTCTAATCTTCTAATAAGACCGACGGATTTTTCGAGCGATCTGCAAACCAACCGAAGCCAAAATCTCTAGATATTTCCAGGACACCCCCGTTAGTGGGAAACAGCTGCTCCTGGCTTAGACGCTTATAAATATTTATTTTTAGTATTTATTTATTTTAAATTTTATTTATTTAAAATAGTTTTCTTCCGATTTTAAGCCATTTTATACAAAAGCTTTTACACAAAATTGCTGGTTTTTTTTTTGTATTATTTGTACTGAGCATAAAACAAATCCTGATGATTTAATAGTTTTTGTATATTTTGGTTTTTGGTGTTCAACATTTTCGCACATTCAATTTGTCTTTCTGCTGCATAAATGCACAATTTATCTATTCCGTTTTCTATTCTATGACCACAAATCGAGCGTGTGAGAGAAGTTTTTTGCCATCGAATACAATTTGCCAGCGCAACACAGTAAAACACAAAAGCAACGCCCGCAACATCAATACTGGCACTGCCCCTTTGCTGGCACTTCACTTGCCATTCTTTCTACTTAGATATATGTACGTATATATCTTTTTTGTTCGCATTAAGCTTCACTCGACACGGGCATTGGCATTCATTCAGCTGGCTTTGGGCCCAGGGCAATGGGGCGTATGGCCACCTTTGTGCATTTGATTTGTGTGGCCATAAAGATGTGAGCCAGAATTTCTGATATTTACAATTTTAATTCAATTTGTTAAAAATGTAAAGGCGACCTCCCTAAAGAGCCACGTACTGGAGTCACTTGCTGCTATTTTTGCACATTAAACTAATCGATATTTTATGTGCCGGATGAAGTAGGGGATGGGAAGTGATAGGAGACATTAGATGCAAGTACATTTTAGCCATTTTGTCGTCGTTGTCGTTGTAATCAATGACAGCTCAGCCGAAGGACATGGAAGGACTCAAGCCAGGCTGCAACAGCAACAGCATGTTCTTGTTTAATTGTCTGTAAAATTGTTAAATTGCTTAGCGTGTGTTTGTGTCTACTGTAGACGCCTGTCAGCGGCTTTCGGTTAACATGCATGTGCAATTACCATCAGCTGACCTGATCCCTGTTCAATGCACACTCTGAGAAAAAAGGACTCCTAGATTGCTAAAAACTAATCTTAAGGCTATAATTGCTATAAGAACCAAAGTGATGCATCGCCCTAGTATCAAAGTTTGTGGTGGATAGAACGTCAATAAAAAGGGATTACGGAAACTTTGTACATTGTTACTCAGAATAATCGTCTAAAGCAGCGATGTCCAAAATTTTAAAAGGCAGCCACGCGTGGTTGGCAAGCCAAATTCTGCAGGCGTCGCAGCGGGGACATATTAGAGAGAATATGCGCATGACACTACACCGAAAAAAATGTTTGATCTCAATTGGGAAAATGAAGTATTTTTCATTGAGAATATGGATGGTAACGCTCAATGTTTATTGTGCCTCGTGCTGTCGCTTTACCTTTGATGTTATTAAAAGGCACTACCAACTTTGCCACGGGGTTATAATGAAATAAAGGGGAGGGAGAGAGATTTAAAAATTTTAGAGATGCATGCAAGACATTTTTTTAATGTTTATAGCTGACAAGGAAGAATTCATCCAACCTGACAACAATAAAATTGATAAAACTTCGCTAAACTTAGCATCTTGTACAGTTGCTTTAGGTCTGGCCAGACAATGTCGCCCATTTAGTAATACAATACAAATATGCTGCGCATCGATTTAATTTGTTTTATGTTTGAATCGCACGCATTTTATTTTTTCAGTGTAAAGCAGTAAAACGTCACATTGCCTTCGTGTTTCGCTGCTTCGCACACAATCGCAACGCTTTCATTGTGTGAGTTTGGACACCACTGGTCTAAAGTATTCATTCATTCAACATATGCTGTAATTTAAAAAAATTTAATGTTATATCTTTACAACCCGTACCATAGTTTTAATAGCAATCTGAATCCAAGGAAAATTAAGCAAATTTCGCGAATTGTGAACCATTCCATCCACTCCTCCTATTTACCCTTCTACATTTATCAATTATGCTATTAAATATTTTTCATAATCAAAACATATTAGAGAATTTAACAAATTTTGCGATTTTTTTGAACCGTTTAATTTACTTACCCTAGTTAATGATAATCAAAACTCAAATTGAAAATTTCTCGATTTTTTTGACAGTTTGAACTACACCTCCTGTTTCAGCGGGTTCAATTGCCATTTATCAAATGTTTATAACAATCTTAGCAAAATGCAGCTCGTTTAAAAGCTCCCCAAGTATTTCAAGTAAGTCTTTGCCGCCGCTTTGCCACTCTTCCAGTAACAGACTGCCCCGAGCTTCTCTCTGCAGCTCTCTGGTAGGGGAAGTTTATAACAAATTGTTGACGTCGATTGCCTTCTGCTTCGGCGCTTTTGCAGTTCTCAATCTGGCCTGCCGGTCGACTTGATCATCGCTCTGCGCATCTGGGAAACGATGTCTTTAGCAAATGGCTGCCGTCGATTGCTCATCTGTTCTGACGTTTCGGTAGCAATCCGTTGCGCCTATACGCTTACCAGTTGCACCACCCGAACTACGATGGCGACTTCTCATTACACTCATCCCTCTTGAATTGTATACCTTTGCAGAGGTAATTATAATATTGTCCGGATGTTTGTAACGCATAGAAGGAAGCATCTTCAACCACATAAAGTATATATATTCTTGATCAGCATGACGAGCTGAGTTGATTTGGCCCTGTCCGCCTGTCTGTCTGTCTGTTTCTATGTTGTCTTAGGCTGCACAAATAGGATGCACATTTGTCAGAAGCGGCCGGATCGGATGACTATAGCATATAGCTGTCATAGGAACGATCTGTCGAAAAACTAGTCATAGTGAAAAACACTATTTGTTTTCAATGGAAACGGCGCCAAACTTCGTATTTCTTAGTTTGATTTGCTTTCCCACGATTCCACTAAGTTTGGTATAAATCGGACAACTTAGTATAGCAGTCTTGGAAAAATTGAGTCTGAAAAGTAGTCTTAGTTAGAAAAATAGGGGAAAGTTAACTTCGGCTCGGCCAAGTTTTGTATACCCTTGCAGCTTCCATTGAAAATTTAAAAGTTTTTCTAACTAAGACTACTTTTTGACCTTACTTTTCTATGGGATCTATACTATTTAGATGTCTGATTTCGACCAAACTTGGTAATTATGGAAAAGCATAATACACAGTCAATTACGAAATTTGGAGGCGATCCCATTTAAAACAAAAAGTTTTTCTCACTAGAACTTCTTTTTCGACCGATCATTCATACTGCAGCTATATGCTATAGTCATCCGATTTTGATAAAACTTTGTTGAAATGCGTAAAGTATATAAAATAAGAATTTGCCAATAAAAAGGACGTTTTCATTAAAAACAAAAAAGTTTTTCTCACTAGAACTAGTTATTCGACCGATCGTTCCTATGGGAGCTATATGTTATAGTCATCCGATTTCGACCAAACTTTGTAGAATTGTGTAAAATTATATAAAATAAGTGTATGCCAATGATAAAGACGTTTTCATTAAAAACAAAAAAGTTTTTCCCACTAGAACTATTTTTTCAACCGATCATTCATATGGGAGCTATATGCTATAGTCATCCGATTTTGACCAAACTTTGTTCAACTGTGTAAAAATATATAAAATAAGCGTATGCCAAAGATAAGGACGATTTCATTAAAAAAAAGAAAGTTTTTCTAACTAGAACTAGTTTTTCGACCAATCGTTCCTATGGCAGTTATATGCTATAGTCATCCGATTTCGACCAAACTTGGTGAAATCATGGGAAAGGATAGTAAACTAAGAAATACGTACTTTGGAGGCGTTTTCATTAAAAACAAAAAAGTTTTTCTCACTAAGACTAGTTTTTCGACCGATCGTTCCTATGGCTGCTATATGCTATAGTCATCCGATCCGGCCGGTTCCGACAAATGTGCAGCGTATATGTACCAGAAGACTTCGTGCAAAGTTTGGTGAGGATAGCTTTAAATGAACTCAGCTCGTCATGCTGATCAAGAATATATATACTTTATGTGGTCGGAGATGCTTCCTTCAATGCGTTACAAACATCCGCACAATTTTATAATACCCTCTGCAAGGGTATTAAAAGTATTTGGTTTTCAATGGAAATGTCCTTAAAATTGGCAATTATATTTTTTTATGCTTTCCCACAATTCTAAAAAATTTTGTCAAAGTCAGATGCCCATAGCATCTGTCGAAAAACTAGTTTTAGTGAAAAAAACTTTTTTGTTTTTAATGGTAGCATCTTTAAACTAGCCAGATATACACACAATTATCTGCCTTGCCGACTTTGAAAGAAATCGGTGGAATATCTCGAATAGCTATCATATAAAAAACTGGTCACAGAAGAGGCGCCGTCTGTTGGTTCAAAGCGAAAATGAAATTATTGTATAACAACGTTTTATTTGATCTACCCCTCGAATGCTCCTATGAAAATCCAAGTCATCAATTATCTGTGTGCAAACTCCCACAAAAATTGTATATGGAAGAACCTATTTTTCATCTGATTGACTTGAAAACAAGGTCTGTAAGTAGTCTGAAAGAAAAATCAAGAATTTTCGTACTTAAATCAAGTACGTTAATTCTTAAAACTTCAATAAGCAAGGATATTCTTGATTTAAGTACATTCTGTTTTGAAGAACTTTTTCGATATGTTCACCACGACTCGGCATTTACTTAAGAACTTTTAGAGCTTAGCACTAGCATAATGCAGATCAAATTAAGTACCTTATGTCCTTAGTTTAAGAACGCATTATGCTTGGATTAAGAACTTTAATATTAAAAATAGAACTTGAAAGAAAGATACTAAGACAAGAAAGAAAGTCGGTCAAGTCCGACTATAATATACTCTGTACCTGACAAAGTTTTGCGTTAAGGTATGTGAAGTGGTACCCATCGTCGTTGCGGCCGGTGCTGCCCATTCAATTGTTTATTATTCTCATAACTCGACTATCGTTCATCCAGTCTTAACCATTCCTTTGGCGGATCGATAAATAATCCTGATTACTAATTATGTCCAAAAGGAACAAACCTTCTATCTATAAAACTGTGGGAAATATGACGTTTTTTCAATTTGCTGGGGCGGGAGGGGGCATATGTCCCATACATGTCAAACCTCTATCTCTTACCATCTCTGAGATATGTTTGTTCATACAGATAGACAGACAGACGGACATGGCTAGATTGACTCGGCTGTTGATGCTGATCAAGAATATATATACTTTAAAGGGTCGGTGTGATTAGCCTATTAGTCCTGTTCTCAATTCCACTTCCACAAAAAATTTTTGTGACTTTAAACATGTTTGATTTTGTATTTAAAACACAAAACTCTTGCGAAGTGGAATTAAGAACAAGGCTACATATTTATGTATTTTTCGGGTATATTTGTCTGCTATACTGAGGATACTATATGCTTGTTGATACTTCTCTTCCTAAGTAAGCAAGTCTTCCTTTTGGCCAAGAGAATATTTAAAAATATTTATGATTCTTTTTAAGTGCACTTTGCATTCTGGCATTGTCAAGCTGTGATGCATTCCAAGAATTCAAATTCATCATTTCATTTATTCAACACTTCTTTGAGGCATCTAACGTAAATGGAAATTCGAGCATGAGCAAACCACAGGAAAGCAAAACAAAAACCCCATTTAAATTGTTCATCTAACGCTATAAATAATCGGTGTTTTTTTGGCATCCCTGGAACTCTTGGGGTGAGGCTTGCAATGCTACGTGAGTGAAATTTTCAAATTTAGATTTTGTATTTGTTTGTGACCAGTTTTTGGCAATCAAAAGTTGTTTTGCGCCTTTGTAGTTTGGCTGTTTTGTGGCTTTTCTCTCCTCCACCTTTCACCCCGCATCAAATACGAAGTTTCAGTTTTCACGTGGGCCAAGTTTCTGCTTTGACATTGAGTCTGATCCTACTCCTGGATAGCGGCTAGCGTTGGCTTTGCAACGTAATTGGGCGTGAAGGGTTAAATTGAATTGCATGCTCAGGGGAGCAAAATGGTCCAAAACAAACAAAAAACGAGCAAACAAAAGCTTTGATTTTACCCACATTTGGTAAGCCATTACGTGACCAACATATATCTGGGTAGGTTTGAAATTTTATAAACTTTTCAATTTCCATAATATATACTACGCATCACATAGCTAAATGGATTCTCTTTCCCTTTCTCGTTGCAGGACAAAATCTAAATATTTACCTGTAAAAATACTTTTGAAATAGAATTTTATTTTATAGATGTTTGTGCATGTTGTGTGTGTGCGTGTTTATATGTGTGAATTGTATAAAAATGATTTGTTAAGATGTATTTACGATTCTACTTTGTGATGGTTTCTTAGGCTGAACTATTTGTGCTTTCAACTAAAAAAATGCACTGTAAATCTAATTGTAAAAACTGTTGACGGAAACACAAATGTTCTAATTGCAATCCCAGAGAAAGTGTTTTTTTTTTTTTTTTTTTGAGAAACTTTATAAACTCCGAAGAGGTAAGCCCACATAAGTAGTATACCATAAATATGTTTGTATGTAGCACACTATTTTGATGTAAACCTCTCTACAGGGCCTAACGACCAGCATACCAAAAGTTAGCAACTCAACCGCACCAAAGAAAATACAAAAATACGATAAATCCAAGTTAAACCTAAAATAACCAAAAATATGTGTGTAAACAGACATTCTTATCAATACACTGACAAATCTCTACTTTACCAAAACTGAAATATAGCTTTATAGTTCTTAAGTCGTCACACTGAACACAGAAAAGTTGAAGAAATGCACACAAATACCAATAAATCACGATCAAGCCATACAAAAATACTTAAATGTTCAGCTGAATTTTTGGATAAGTTATGATTGAGAATAGCTAAAGTTATAGACAAAGGTGGAGTAGATGGAAGTGATCAAGTAGGGAGAGAAATGCCTAAGTAACTAAATTGTATTATATAAAAAAATGTAATGAAATGAAGAATTCAAGGAACACGAAAACTGTCACTCTCGCTGTCCCTCTTCCACTTGTGTAATGTGTAAGTGTTAAATTAAATGAAATGAAATATATGTAATTGTAACCAAAGCATTAAATGAATATCTAGAAATAAATAAAATATCCTATTGAACCCTGAGAAATGCGCAAATCTTTTATTTATCAATCAACAGTGGGAAGGCTGACTAACCTTTGGGAAAATACCTAATGCACGCAATTGTTTTGGTACACGGGTTTTTGGTCATAAAATAAAAACGAACGAATATTTTTCAAAACTTTTTTATTCTCTTTATTCGGTCACACAATGGCTATAGATTGTAGAACAACCTATGCAACTTCAGCAGCGCCGAAGTCTCTCTGGCCACTCATCGATCGCACTGCGCACCTCATTCGAAAATTGTCCACTGCTAGCGATTCAAAGATTCAATATTTGGATGTCGAGTAGAGCATAGCCTCGAAAACGCACCACAGTTTGTAGTCCAGTGGATTCAGGTCAGCGCTACCAGCATTCCAATCATCCGTAGAAAAGAAGTTTAGCCATGTTTGAGTCTTTTTTGTTGTTATACCCGTTACTCGTAGAGTAAAGAGGGTATACTAAAGTCTTGAAAAAGTATGTAAGAGGTAGAAGGAAGCATCTCCGACCCCATAAAGTATATATGTTCTTGATCAGCAGCTGAGCCGATATAGCCATGTCCGTCTGTCCGTCTGTCTGTATGAACACCTAGATCTTGGAGACTAGAAGAGCTAAAGCCACCAAATTTTGCAAGTAGACTCCGATTGTCCCTACGCAGATCAAGCTTATTTCAAATTTTGGCCACGCCCCCTCCCGCCCCACAATAAAAAATGCTGAATAACTCCTTCAATTTTAAAGATATCAAGCATATTTTGCAGTGTAGTGCATGTGACGAATATCTACAATCTCTGAAAGTTTCATAAAGATCGGATAATAAATGGCAAAGTTAAAAAGGTTATAAAAACGTTGCTTACTTTTTGGCGCTACATGCGCTTTTTGCTCACATAATGTTAAACTGGTCACATTAATGTTAATGCTCTGTTAATTAACATAGGGAAAGGCTATTAAACACTAATTGCCCTGAGTAACGGGTACATCGAAGCCGGGCAGGACCGACTTTAACTTATGCTTACGTTTTTAATTGCGGGGGCGTGGCAAAAATTTAAAATAAACTTCATCTGCCTGCAAGTATAAGTAGTTTTTGTCCTATGCTTGTCGAACCTCTATCTTTTACCATCTCCGAGATCTGTTTGTTCATACGGACAGACGGACTGACAGGCGGACAGACGGACATGGCTAGATCGACTCGCCTGTTAATGCTGATCAAGAATATATATACTTTATGGGGAAATGCTTCCTTCCGGCTGTTACATACTTTTGCACAAACTTACTATACTCTTTGTACCTCTGGTACAGAGTATAAAAAATACGTGTACAAACAGTATTAGTTTGAAATACTAAAATCACTTGATAATTCCGCGTCACCCCCGATAGAGATCTTCATTGGCACTGGCGACTACAGTAGCAATATTATCCTCGGAACGGTCTCTCCGCACACGAAATGGTGGATAAATGTCCAATAGAGTGAAACTTGTGCAAAATTTGGTCGCAGCAGCTGAAGAACAGCGGGTGGATTATGGCGACCGTTAAATAGACGTAATTTGAGAAACATATTTTTCAAAGACCATGAATTTTGAAAGTAAAATTCAATGATTTGCAAGCGCCATTTCTTTATTAGTCTACTTAGCAAACTTAATCTTAATATGGCAAGTCGTCAAGGGAGCGAAAAATAATGTCTACAAAACAAATTTTAGTTGAATTACTTAAAAAAAACAAAGTTGGTGCAAAAGGTACAGCTCGGTTACATGGCAGCTATAGATAATAAGCGATACAGTGTTTTCTCTGAAACAATGACCAATGCATTTCGCATACTGTAGTGCATTACTATTAAAAACAATCAGAGTTACGCCATGGCTCAATTGTAATATTGTCCGATGAATTTCAGCATAATACAACGGAATTTTATTGTTTCCAAAACAAAATTGTCCAGTCCCTAAATCGAGATCATCGAGGAGACTTTGGAATGCCCGGGGAGTGGTCGCATGGAAAAAGCGAATGCGATGGCATTGGTGGAAACTTAAGAAGACATGCAGCACGGGCTAGTCTTCAAGCCGTAAACACAGCTGACCAAATTTCGTCTACCGTAGCGTTATAAAAATGGACCAAAAAGAATTTTAAGAAATAATTGAGCGTCCGATATAACTAGGCGATGACGGTTCCCGGTACTCACAAATATCACAGCGTCATTCCCATAGACAATGACCAACTTATGTTTTAGAAGTATTCTTACTCTGATGACTTCGACGAGTTTCCAAAGAAAAAGAATATCGGAACAAATAAAAATATGCCCAAACAATAAAGCTATATATCACAATATTTTGGTTTCATTTAATCGCTTTGCTTAGGAAGACCATGGAGACATGTTCGTCTCATTTGGAAAACTTAAGAACTCACTCGAACTATTGACAGCATATTTCCAGAATATTTTCAAAGAAATCAAAACGGTCGATTTCCGGATAAAACAGGAAGCAATGGCAGTCCCAAAATGAAACTTATACTGCGTATTAAGCATACCATGAATGACGACTCAGAATTTTTGTAACAAAATGAAAGTGGCCGGATTTTCACAAATCGCAATTGAATATTTTTTTTAGTCAATAGTCATAGTCAATATTTTTAATACAAAGCAAAGGGGAAAATATATATTTTTAATTTATTTTTTGACACACACATATTTAGCAATTTCGACAAAAAAATCAATAGCTTCAATAAAAATCAGTAAAAGTATTAAAAATCGTAAAAAGTTGCGTTAATTGCCAAAAAAAGAAATTCATATAATTGAAGACCATAAAAAAGATGTTGCTCATTTCAGAAATAATTCCCCCATAGATAAAGATCGGTCACACATCCTTAGCATATCTAATAAAACTCTAAAAAACAATTATGTTTTTATTTATTTTTCAACAGTTTAGCTTGGCATTGATTTGAAGTTCGATTTAAAACTGAAGACAAACGTAAATAATTTAGTTGTTTTCAGTACGAATAATTGTAAAACAACAATAATAAACACCAATTAAGATGACAGTTATCCGAATAGACAAAGATGAAGTAGTAACATAAATATCAAGGAATCAAAACTAACCTTGAAGATTACTTAAATTACACAATGGAGGGAGTAATCATCCTAGTCCAAACTCTTTACCCGTTCACTACGAACCAAATTAACCTACACAATTTCGAAACCAAATCTGTATAGTATGTTCGACTTATCTTTCGGCGAAAATTACGCCCAACACTAGACCAATTCTTCTATCAAGAAAAAATCATAGATTAAGAAAATTTATAAGTTATTAAACGATGAAATAGGCGATGAATGTCAAAGTCAAAGAAGTACATTTGCCAAAAAAATGGTCTTCGAAATGCAACTGTTTGTACACGCGCGAGTGAGAAATGGTTTGGCTGCAGTGAAAAAGGAAATGGTATATATTAAAATAATGAAAATTAAGAAAATACAAATGTTGCTAAGAGCAGAGAAATTCCGAGATGTAGACTCAAGGAATACGTCTAGCTGACTGAGGTCGCCTGCTCGTTTCATTACTCGCCTACTTTGTTTCTAAATGTGTTCAAAAATGTGGACTGACAGTTTTTGCTATGTACATTGAAAGAACACACAATAACATTTCCAGACTGAAATAATGTGGACTGAACTGAGAGTGCAATGACATATCCGCCATACCTATGTATATAGTTGTATTATGACCTGGGCTTTACTTGGTTAAGGTGGAATTAAATAACTTTTAAACCAAGAAATCTACGAACCAATAAAACCACGAATAACGGCGAATGTCATTCTTTTATTTTAATCATCGCTTTTTAATTTTAGCCCAACTTTAAATGCAATGAAAGCTCATATCTTAAAGCAACAACAAACTTTACCTGCATTCATCTCGCTTCGCCAGGAGCGTTCCACTATTTCAATTGTTGCTGGGATTCTGGATTCGTTCAAGGACATAAAATAAAAATACTAATAAAAATTCTTTTGGCAAAACATCATATTTTTCTCTTTGTAGAGTAAAAAGCAATGTATAAATCGTATATACATAAATGTGTATACACTTCTGTTGTAATATGTATCTTTAATTTACATTCAAATAAATAAATATATAGCACAATAATTGTAAACTTAGTTTACTAGATTATATACAGAGTACGTTTGTTCTTTGATTAAATGAGTTCCAGCATTGCCAAACAATAAAAAACGAGACATCATTCATCACACGTTTCACGTACTGACATCTCATCAACGTGTCTAATCAAATTTCCTCATGATGTTCCTGCTCCTGCTGCTTTTGCTCCCTCAATTTCTGCCACTTCGATTTTGGTAGCAGCAATGTTGCGGCCTCGGCTTCCTCTTTGGCAATTTGTTCGCGTATCCAATAATTCGCTCCACAAACCAACAGCAACAGGCATGGAATGAGAATGAGTAGAACCATGCCCAGCGAAATGCTAGCCACACGTGCCGAGTGCTCTTCCTTGCCTGCAAATAGGTGCAAAAAGGTGCAATAGAAAATGGACCAAAGTAAAAAGGAGACACAAACTGCTGCCCATTTGAAAAATGAATTTCATAAATTACTCATGGCATCCGATCAACTACTTTTGCCTACTTTTGAGCGCGCTGAGTAAAAAACTTGCTTTGTCTCTCTATCTCTCCGCCTGCACAGACCCGGACCGTTGTGCTTTGAACCGTGATGTGACGGGGAATGGCAGCCAACGCTGCATACATACATAAGTAACGCCAATGGCAGCGGCAACTTGTCCATCAATTTGCTCAAGATTGATTGACATTGTCGTAATGCACACAATACATTTACTATAGCTGGAGGGCAGGGCAGAGCGCAGGGCGTGGTTCATGTGACAGTTGGTGGTCCAAGATTAATGTGTTTGGCATTGGCCTTATTGCTTCGTTATAAATTTCTTGTAATTTTGTTTGGACTGCTATTGCACTTTTGATTACTACATGCAGCAGAAGAAAGATGCTGATGCGACGGAATCAAACTGCGGCAAACCATTGTCTTGGAATGGCCAGAGCTCCAAACACCGTTCAAAAGAGTTTAAGTATAAAAAAATCCCAAAAAATCACTTGAAATAATAATTTGCATGATAATCTCTGCCTGGTTTTATAGCTTTTAAACTAAGCTCTTTCATATAAGTTAGGTTAATACCTATAAAATATTCATTTGTCATCCAGAAGATCACATTATTTGTCTGATCTTATTAAAATTTCCGAGCTAAATTCATTGATTCGACTGTAATAATCGAAGTTATATCTGGCATCAGATATCAAAGCGCAGAAAACATCGCTTTTTGATATCGGCACACTGCACATATTTCCGTTCTAGTATTTCAAACACCGTATTCACAGTACATTTACTTAGTATTTCTTACACCGCCTACCAATATTTTGAAATTATTCTACTTCAGATATTATCTCTTTCAATATCGTTCACACCACTTTTAATATAAAAAACGCCCTCTAGTCATTTTTGTTACCTTCAACAACATCTTTCAAACCTTTTCCTGTTCTCAGCTGCGACTACCACTATTTCTGATATCTTACACAACTTATAATATCTTTTTATACTCTGTACCAGAGGTACACAGAGTATATTAAGTTTGTGCAAAAGTATGTAACAGCCGGAAGGAAGCATTTCTGACCCCATAAAGTATATATATTCTTGATCAGCATTAACAGGGGAGTCGATCTAGCCATGTCCGTCTGTCAGTCCGTCTGTCCGTATGAACAAACAGATCTCAGAGATGGTAAGAGATAGAGGTTCAACGTGTATGGGACAAAAACTTCTTATACAATCAAGCTTATTTCCAATTTCTGCCACGTCCCCTCCCGCCCCCACAATATAGAAAAAACGTCATATCTCCCACAGTTTTATAGATAGAAGGTTCGTTCCATCTGGACAAATTTTGAAATCAAAATTATTTATCGCTCCGCCAAAGGAATGGTAAAGATCGGATGAACGGTTGTCAAGTTATAAGGAAAACAGACAATTATGGGCAGCACTGGTCGCAAAGGTGATGGGCAGGACTTCACAAGTACAGAGTATGTTATAGTCGGGCATGGCCGACTTTTTTTCTTGTTTAATAACGTAAGCACCGCAATTTAATAGGAAAAACGGCCACAAACAGATTGCAGTAGCTTCAACCCCTTTTTATACAACTTTTAAGTATCTTCAATACAGTTTGAACTTAGTTTGAATATCTTTGACAACGAATAGTAATACTTTAAATACCGTAAACACCGCATTTTAATACGATAAGCTCCCACAAGCAGTTTGTAGACACTTTAAGACCGTCTTATACCACCTTTTAGCTACTTCAAAGCCACCTAACATTATTTTAAATACAGGTGAATGTTAGCAGGCTCTAGGTCGAGGATTGATTATAATTCAATAATCAACAGAAAATTCAACAAAGAATACATATGAGAACATAAACAGCAGCTGTGGCTGTTTAGACGGCCGTTTTGGCTGCCACCATGGCTAAGTCTTCGTCAGTAAACTTTCCGTCTTTTAGGGTAGCTGAAAGTATATGCAATGGCTTTGAAGGTTGTTCAATGAATCTTTGTTGTTTGTGGCCAATATTTTAAATTACTGAGAAGTTCGTCTCAAAGCCACGATATTCTTTTGCGGAGCTTAATGACAAAAAAAAATTTTGTGCTATTTGTGCACTTGGAATTCTCAAGTCTTTGTTCGCCATTTGGATTGCTTAAATAGGATTTGCAAATGGCTTGATGGTGTGACAGAAATTGAAAGTGTACTGACGAAGGCTTAGCCATGGTGGCAGCCGAAGCGGCCGTCTACACAGCCACAGCTGCTGTTAAATTTTCTGTTGATTATTGAATTATAATCAATCCTCAACCTTGAGCCTGCTAACATTCACTTTGACTAAAATCAAAAGAGGCCGCAAAAACCCGTCTTCAGATTATTTTAATGATTTTAAATTACAACAAATACTACCACTTTCAATATCGTAAACCACACCTTTCATACAAAAAGAAACACCCTGCAACCGTCTTTAGTACCTTCAACCATGTCTGACAACACTTTTTGGGTTTTCAACAGTTTCTTTCACTATTTTGTATTTCTGCGACAACGTATACTAATACTTTAAAACACCGCGTTTTAATATGAAAAGCGCCCTCAAGCCGTTTGTAGGAACTTCAGCATCGTCTTATACCGCTTTTAAACAAGTTTGACACCTCCTAGCAATATGTAATGTATTTTTACAAGCGATTACTCTTATACGATTACCATTAATATAAACAACGCCTTTTTATGTAGAGGGTTTACCACTTCTTCGCAACTTCAAAACCGCGTACCTTTATTTTTCTCAATATCGAAAGCACCGCTTTTTAAGATTAATACTTCCTGCTTGTGGTTTTGTGGTACCTTCAATAACATCTTACACCACTATTTAGTATTTTCAACACCGCCTCCCAATCAATCATATCAAGCTATAAAATCTGCAAAGTCTTCAACCACCATCATTGCCAAAATTGTGTACACTAAGCTCTACGCTCTACGCAGCGGCTAGTGTGTGCGAAAAGTTTTTTCTTTGAATAAACTTACACACCCGATCACCTCACTGCTGTTGTCAGCTTTTGTAGTAATTAGCCATGAAAAAGCTTCTCAAGTTGCAGTTCGGATTTGGCGTTAAGCTGTAGGTCCCATTCTCTTGTGTGAAAATTTGAAGCACACAAGAAAAGAGATTGAGAGGAGCTCGGCTTTCGCCCTTTGGGTCTGTGTCAAGCCATTTTACAAACTCGACGCCATCGTAGGGAGAAAAAATAGTAGTTTTTCCTTTTAAATTGACTTTAAAACCTTCTTCTTCTTCGCTTAGCACGCTGACAACACCGCTAGAGAGAGAGAGAAAATCGGGAACGAAATGGCTATATCAGTAAGCTCAAAGAGAAAAGACAAGAAAAACAATTTTGTAGCTATTTCGTGATCTTCACCAAGTCGCGATCCGCTTCACTCACTTGCCTTTTAAGCGTGTGATCTACTTAGTTCAATATACGAGGCAGCATAATTTGGTTGCCAGCACACCCAGAAAAAAGTAGAACGAATAATTTAAGTACGAACGCTCTAGAAAAATAAATTTTCTCATTCTTGAATTTTTAAGAATTTCGCGCTTGAATTCGAGCTAAATTCGTTCTGTTTGGTGATTTTAGGCGAGGGGAGTAAGGAAAAGAAACTGAGAGAGGAGAGCAAACACACTTGAGAGAATAGCGCTAAACCCGTTCTCACTGTATCGTTTTTTTTTTTTGGGAGAGGGGTGTGTGGGTGTCCTAGATGTGGTGCTGTTGTCTAAGCGGTGGTGTCAGCGAGTGCAGTCTTTCGAGGTCCCGCGTTCGAGTCGCAGTAAAGGTAAGTAAAAAATAAAATAAAAAAATTTAAATAATTTATAATAAATTAAGTGGGGTGGGGCGGTGTGTTGTAGTGGTTGGTACCAACTCTTATCGAACTATTGAGTACGAAAACTCTTGATCCAAGTATAAAATTCTCTATTTTTCGCTGGGTGCATTCTCTAACTTTTAGACTCATTTTCTGTGAGTTTCCAGCCTTCACATAATTAGCATGCTGCTGAACTGCTGCTGCCTTATTTCGGTAACACATTACAAACAATGCTCAAAGTATTACAGAAAATTGACAGGCGTTTGCTATGACTATTTTTAAGTCACGAATTATGTTAAACATTAAAAATAACTAAGCAAACTGTGCGAAGTGTCAACTTTCATGTAACAATTGGCATTATCAGAGAAAAAAGGCTGTAAAGAGACTAAATCATCAGTAAATATTTTGTAATTACTTTTAACAGTGTTTAAGGTTTTATTTAAAAAATATGATAAACTACACGGGACATGAAGTTAAGTTTATCAAAGCCGAATTACAAAAAGCTGTACAAACAGATGCATGAATTACTGTGGTAAATGGGCTATTATAGCATGTGTGTGTATGGAGTGCGTTGCTGTGTGTGTTGGTGGTCATGGCCATGATCAAATTACAAATGTATAAATACAAACATGATTGGTAACCGGTATAAATGAGGTCAGGTGGGCAATTGGCAAAGTTAAACAATGTGCTTAAAATTAGGTTAAAGATTTTAGTGGGTTTTTAGTTGATTTTGAACTTGGGCACATTTGCCTAGGCGAATGGGAAATGAGTTTTAATGTTAGTTTACACCTCTGTGGACTTTTGCACCGAAGGTGTGGGCGAGGTGGTGGTCAATGGTGGCGATGGCAGCCCACTGTCCTGTGTCAGGGGTTGTGCGGGTGCCGCTGGAGCGGTACGCAGAGTGGGACCGCCATTGGGATTGTAGAACTGCGAATTGGTGGGCATTACAGGAACTCCACCAAAACGATTCTGCGTCGCCGACTGAGGTGCATAGTTCAGGGAACTGGCGCCACTGGTGCGGCTATCCAGGCCACTGAAGGTGGGGCTATACTGCTGCTGGTGCAAATGTTCCGCCTCCTCGGGCGACATGGGCTGGTGATAGCCAGCGGGATGTATGGTGCCCGTATGCACATCGCCCTCATCGAAATCATCATCTTCCTCGTGATCGTGTGGTGCCTTCTCGTCATGCTGGTCCAGCTCAGTGCCCGAAGCGGAGCGCAGTGAGCGACGTCCCGTCTGCTTGGGTTTCTCACCTGTTCGGTTAGTTTTATTAATGTAGGAAATGTCCTTGGCTAACTTTGAGCTAGTTCTATTCTCACTACCTTCCGATGAGGTCACATCCTCGTCATGCTCATCCAGATCCCATTTCTTAGCTGGAAAATCAATTTGCGGTTTGCCCGGTAATGGTTCGTTCGTGCGATATACTTTATCGTAGGACCTACTTTTTTTCAGTGTACTCGCATCGGTATCGCTATCATCGTCATAGTTCAGGGTGCGCAAGTTGCGCGCCGAACTGGCTCGGGAACGGGGCAAGACGGGCATCTGCCAGTGTGGATCCTCCTTCAGTTGCTTCTGGCGATAGCGATAGACGCCGCACACAATGCACAGCATCAGGGGGCAAATGACGAGTATGATAATGCCAATTGCAATGAAAGCGACGCGACGCGTGTAATACACCTCACCTGTTCAATATGTTTTCAATATATATTCTATATATGTATGCATGTAGGGGGACATAACTTACGCAGACACTCGGTGTAACCGTACTCGGGAACATTCCACATGCCATCGGCCATGCACTCGCGTCTTTGATCTCCTATGAGTATGAATCCCTCGTTGCACTCAAACGCCACCTTGGCACCGGGCATAAA
Organism: Lordiphosa collinella; assembly: GCA_018904265.1. Classification (NCBI taxonomy): domain Eukaryota; kingdom Metazoa; phylum Arthropoda; class Insecta; order Diptera; family Drosophilidae; genus Lordiphosa; species Lordiphosa collinella. Next base: position 187,742 of record JAEIFV010000500.1, on the reverse strand, counting down.
GTCGAAACTTAGCTTGCGTCCAAAGCGTGGGGTTTGTAAAACGCCACAGGATACTACAGGTCTGTGGATGGAGATTAATTTAGCTTTAAGATCTGTGGTCGTCGCCGGTTTAAGTGGGCAGCCTTTTACAGTTCAGGAATGAACAATTTGAGGGTGAGCTGAGTGAAGCTGGGCATTAACATACCATATTGATACCACAATCTAGCACTCCGGAAGTGGTTGATTTTCACGGTAAAAAGTTGGGAAATTATTATTATTAAAGATTTCACACAACAAACTGTAACTCTTCCCAAAATTCCCAAGGCAACCCACTTAATAATCTTCCCTACTCACTTGGAGTTCTCTGCCTGCATATTTACTATGCTGTCGTAGTAGTTCTTGGTAAAATGCGCCAAATCTCGATTCAGGGTCATGGCATAATCATATTGACACTGATAACATTCACCGCATAGCTCCTCAGCTCTCTCCAGATCATAGGTGCGATTGGGAGGCAAGAAATCAGCAGGATCTATCACATAATTGGGTTGGAAGGTGGCATTTCCATAATAGCTGGACATGCGTCCAAATTCACGGGTAAACAAGGCGGCACCCACTCCCGGTACATCGCGATCGGTGAGCATCCATTTGAGACCAAAGTTGGTGTGAATGCTGCGCAGATCGTTGAGATTGAGAGCAGCCACCTGGCCATTGGGCAGCGTAAAGTCGTCCATGCGATTAAAACTCCAATTGCCAAAGAGGCCAGCAGTTTTGTTCTAGAAAACAAGGCAAAGATTAGCTGTGCTCTTTTTGAAGAGAGTGTCTCTTAACTTACAATAAATTTCCAAGGCAAAAACACGCGTCCCGTCATGAAGCCTTCGTTTTCCACCACCTCCACACCGACACCAGCATCAAATTGTATTACCACCTGGCTCTGATTCAGCAAATAAGTGGGCGTATACACGGTAACTCCATCAAAATGCTGGAACTTCAAACTCTCGCGATCAAAGTAAACCCTACGACCATCGGCCAGCACATCCAGACGATAACGCCAGCGTGCATGCAAGGGACGCAGACGCACCTCAATGGTTGTGGTAGTATTACCCCTCATGGCCACAGCTGTCAACTGGGTGGCCTTCACTTCACCATAAAAGTTGTTCGGCAACTGTTCGAAACGACCTTGCACCTCAAAGCGTTCACTCTCATCCGTACTGCGGGACAACACAAATTCACCCAATCCATTAAAGGTATAGGGGGTGCCATCGAAGGTCACCAAATGCGGATCACCAAAGACTCCTGCTATACCTGGAGCCTGATAGGCCACACAATCCTGTGAGGGTCGGCGCTCAAACCGATAGGTTTCACAGCCCACGGCCTGCTCCTCTTGCCAATAGCAGCAGGAGTAGAAGGGACGCATATCATGGAACCACATGGACAACGAGGGCACTTTGCTGGCCTCATTCCACGGCATTTTACCCAAGTTGTGTATACGACGAGGACGTGATCCCCACATTTGATCGTAGGTAAGCATAAGGAAGCCATAACGATCGTAACAACACTGCTGCTCGGCACCTTGGGCTCTAAGGACATAGACAACAAATTGATTAATTGATTCCTATATACATATTCGATTTAAATACTCACACTGGTGTGCCACTGACCACACAATGAATGGCACCACGATGACGCAAACAGCTGGGATTTGAATCCTTGTCACATTCACGATCCGGTCGGAAGCGACCCTTATCCAGCACCGCTTGATCTAAAGTGCAAGGGCAGAGTGGCAGGTCGGCGGCAAAGTTTCTGAATTGTAAAATAAATGGAAATTTTAGCTCAGTTCTCTAATTAGACAGCCAGCCAGCAGGTGAGCTCGCATTTCCCATTGGCATTTTGGCAGCTTTTAATTAGCGCAAAATGCAAATGCAACCATACAAAAAAGGTGGTTGGGGGGTTGTCGAGCTGGCGCGGCGTTCTCACCTTAGGAACCGGTCGCTGCGTATCCAATTATCGCAAAGAGCACGCGCCCAACGTTTGCCATGCTGGCGCTCCCATTGAGGTGCCATGTACCAGGCCAAAGGAATGGGCCGTGACCAGAGAATTCTAAGGAAGAGAAAAAAATACATTTAGATGAAATGTTGGAATGAAAATTAAGAACAAGTTTTAAATCATCAGCTTCGTTTAAAGAAATATGAAAAACTTGAATTTTACATAAGTTTTCTTAAATATTAAGTATAGTAATTAAGTAGCCCTACAATCAGAAAAACAATCACATCAATCGTCCATTACAACTTAAAGACTTAAGCGAAAATATGTGCTGGCGTGACGATACAAAAAATTCAAAAATTGCAAATCACAGCAAATTGGGCAAATTGTTCAAAAAAATTTTTTAAAAATGGATTTGAAATAATATCAGTTTAAGCTGAATCCCGACGTGCTTTGCTACGACCTCTTTGGACCTTTAATTCACCCGTCTAAGTTTGCCATCTATTCATGTTGTAGTCCCGACCCACTTCGTTTCTCCCAAAATAGATTTTTCGACTGAAATAATTTGGACCTTTCACGACTTAACCCGAAATTTGGTTTTTGATTTGAAACATCTTTTATTTCGGTAAGGAAGATTTTAGTATTAGAGTATTATTTGATACCAGCGTCACGCTGACATAGCATATTTTGTTGTGTTGTTTTTACGCGCTTAAGTGTAAGGGGAGGGAGAGTTGGTTGGCCAGGCTCACATACACACCCGCACTGAGTACTGAGTACTTAAAATCGATTACTGAGTATTAAATATAAAGTATCGTGTACTTAGTATAGAGTACTTTGTATCGAGTATTTAGAATCGAGTATTTGGTATAAAGTACTATGAATCAAGTACTTTGAATCGAGTACTGAGTATCGAATACTGAGTACTAAGTATTAAATAATAAGTATCGAGTACTATATATCGAATACTGAGCTTCGAGTAATTTTTATCGAGTTCTGAGAATTGAGTACTTAGTAACGAGTACTTAGCTATAAGTACTTGGTATCGAGATCTGAGTATCGATGTCTGAGTATCAAGTACAACGTATAGAGTTTTGAGTATTGTATCGTATAGTAACACACACACACACAAGTATGTGAAAGGCGGAGCAAGTCGTACACAACATGTTTCACATCAAAGCCTAGTGAGTGTTAGCTACACTCATATAGTAGCTTTATTTTTTGATCGAAAATTAGCTATCGTAAACAGATGACGCAAATCTAAAGAAAAGAATAAAACAATTATTGTAAATAATTTTAAGGCCGCGCGTTACACAACATTTTATGTTTTCCGCTCCGGAGCGTAAGTGAAGAATGCGGATGGGTACCCAACTTGGGAACACGCCACATATAGTATAACATTTTCAGATTAATGCTGCACACTTCCGGCAACTGCAGATGTATCTTGATTATAATCATTGCAAATGCAGGTATCACTGAGAGCATATCGGTTGAAGGCAAGGAAACTCGTCACAATGAGACGGGCTCCATTGTTTCGAGGCATGAAGATTTCATAATATATTGATAACAGATCCAACTTTAAAATGCAAACGATGAGGCAAATTCATTGAATGTCGTTAATTACCTCGTCTTCGTTTTCAGCGTAATTCTCCCTGAATTTGATTTAAAATCATGCAATTATCAATATTTTTCGATGCTGAAAGTGCTCATCCAATAATTTTGACCTAGGTTAGGATATAAATTAGTGATGTGCTCATCAGTAGGTGGAACGATATGCAATCACAGGAAGTATCTAAATGATTTTGACCACTTCCGATTCATAGAGAAATCTGTTGCGATTCTATCCTGTTGCAGGAACACTCCCTTATTCAAACTCAATGGAACGGCTTTCACTTTTCGCCACAAATACGATGAATTGAGAAATGCGATTTAAAATCCGCAGCTGTTGATTTCGGAATCACGCCAACCCGCCAACAGTATCATTATGCCATCAAAGCGACGATTATTGTTCTGCAAATCTTTTGATCGTGTGCTTCTAATGATCGCTTGTGCCCCATCATGCGCTCACCCCATATAATATATTAACAATTTTTCAACATTTTAGCCGCATTGATTTGAAAATGTGGCAAAACAGAATTTTCGTTGATAACGGAAGCTTTAGTGCTGTTCTTTGGACCGTTCTTCCACCTTTCAACAGTGTGGCAAGAGTTCTGGAAGATGCGAGAGCTAAGGCAAAGTTGAAATTAATTACAGTTTAAGATGTGGCGCAGTAGGCGGTTTGACAGCTCAACATCCCAGTCGGACTTGACTGCATGCCAGAAGCACGTCTCTTATACAACTTTTGCCACTAAGAAGTAGCTGCAAAACCTTTAATCTTCCTTTCGCGTTTGAATAGGGGCGAAACGCAGCAGGAACTGTTCCAATAGAAGCGAAGTTTGCATAGGTTGTTGTTGTAAGTTTAACTTCGTAAAAACGCTCGGATCTCTCTCCATGCTGCATACGTGCTATTAGAAGGGACGTTTGCATATTATGCAGATTTATGCCTTCGTCAATCGATTGGTTCCCATTTGGCATTTTGGTTTTCTATAGCACGGGTGCTGCTTGCGTTCTCTTAGAAGGGACGTTTGCATGTTGTGCAGACTTCATCGCTACTAACCTACTGCCAAATTGAACGTGCATCAGTTTTCATACAGCCTATATGTCTTCTATCTTACCGCAAAAGTTGGTAGTGAATTTTTCCTAGTAAAAAAACAAATCCAACTGATTTTACAATTTTTATTTTCCAATTATTTTACAATTTTTAACTGCTTATTTTTCGTTCGCTCGCTTCTTTATCTTTGCTTTTTAAAGGTATTTAAAATATTGATAAGTGAAAACGATTTGTGCGATTTATACAAAGTGATAATCAATTACTGTTCGCTATTTGTTAAGGACCGGGTGTGGCTCTGGGGCTGGTGTGTGCGCCTGCTGTGCCATAGATCTTGTGTTCGGTCCCTTATCAAGAGATCTAATGAAACATTTTTTCTTACACTCCCGATCATCTTCGCTAGCTTTTGGCGCCAGCTTTCAAGGAACTAGCCATTAAAAAGCTTCTCAAGCTGCCGTTCGGATTCGGCGTTAAACTGTAGGTCCGTTTCTCTTGTACGAAAATTAGAAGAACGCAAGCCAAGAGATTGAAAGGAGCTCGGCTATGAAACTTTGGGCTGTGTGAAGCCAAATATTATTTTTATTTGTTACGATGCCAAGAATAGGTCTTGCTTACATTGGTTGGCGTTCTCAGAGGACAACGCGAAAACAAAAAAAGCAACGTGTTATAAAAAATGAATCGGTTCGAACTGAAATGATTGAAAGTTTTGGACTGAAAACCCGAATGTGGGCCTATAATGCTTCCTGTTAAGAATTTCTCGACCCCAAGCTTCGCGTGGCAGTTACGAGCAAACCCACTGATGGAAGTATCCTATTTGGATACCAATTTGGTATCAAATTTGGTTCAGTCGCTTTCAAGTTTAAAGCACACTAAGAAAGTACCATCCATTTATACATATCTAGGCAGAGGAATATAAAAGTGGATGTTTGTACGCACGACCACATAAGTTATTCGAGGCGTGTTTGTATCTTGTTTTAAAGTATCAAATGAAAGTCGGTCGGGCGGTGTGAACAACAAGAACGATCGGTTGAATAGTCTAAGAGAAAAATTTTGTTTTTAAGGAAACGCTAAAGTCGTATTTAGTTTACTATCTTCAGTTCAAATTGGCGAAATCGGATGACTATACAATACCAAGGACGTCTGATAGTGAGTTTGTTTAATGAAAACGTCTTATGCGTAATAACATATATTACACAATCTACAAGATTGTGAAGGATGATACTTCTCAAGGAAGAGGTGAAAAACAGTTAGTGAGAAAAACTTTTTGTTTTTAAGAAAACGTCCTTATCATTGGATAATTATTTTATATACTTTTACACAATTCTACAAAGATTGGTCGAAATCGGATGACTATAGCATATAGCTCCCATAGGAACGATCGGTCGAAAAACTAGTTGTAGTGAGAAAAACTTTTTTTTTAATGAAAACGTCCTTATCATTGGCATACACTTATTTTATTTACTTTGGACACATTTCTACAAAGTTTTATCAAAATCGGATGACTATACAGCGCATATGATGATCGGTCGAAAAGAGTTGAGTGAGAAAAACTTTTGTCTTAAGCATCGCCTCCAAATTTCGCAATTAACGTGTATTATGCTTTTCTATCATTTCTCAAGTTTAATAGAAATCAGACATCTTTATAATATAGATCCCCAGAAAAGTAATGTCCAAAAAGTAGTCTTAGAAAAACTTTTTGTTTTCAATGGAAGCTAGGGTATACAAAACTTCGGCCGAGCCGAAGTTAACTTTCCCCTATTTTTTAAACTATCACTGTCAAATTGCTTTTATCGATTCATTAGTATCTGTCGTGACGTTACCAAACGTTACGTTACCTAAATTTCCGTAATTTCACTAGTTAAATTTATTTCCATGAGACGTCTCTCTTAGTCTTTTGCCATTTGGTTTTATTCAACTTTAAAGTTGGATACAAGAAATTTTTCTCTAGTTTTCACGTTAATCAAACCATTTCTCTCTCTTTATCTCTGTGTTTGACTTGACTTGACACTGCCATTAGGCTGTCGCCTACTTAACATTCCGGATTCGGCATTGTCAGACTTGACATTTCGTAGAAATATTTTTCATTAAGTTTCACAATTACTTGGCCATCATTTAACTAACTCGTCTTGGGTGTCGGCGGCGGCCATCAAAATGAAAATTAAATGTGCAAACAATGTGAACAATTTATTTGCCCCCACAAAAGGGAAAAAAAACTTCATGAAACGAGCCTGGCCAGGACTACGGCCAGGTTCTTGCTAATGGTAACGATACCCAAAGGTGCCATAAACCAAAATCCCAAGTACAAAAGAGTTTTGTTTGGCTCGAAAGTTTTATATTAAGCTCTCAAGGGGCAGGTAGTCAGTGATGAGTAATTTTGGTTAATGAATAGCTTGAAAAGAAATTCCACTAATGAAAGTTTTCTTTATAATTTCACTTAGATAAAATGCTTTCGTTAAGAACTTGCATAATTTTTAAGTTAGTGTTTTCTAACTGAATTCATTTCATGACTTGGAAAAGATACCAAAGTCAACACAGCGTCCTACAAAAAACTGTACGATTTTTTATTGTAGTTTTCTGAAAGATATTTATATATTACAAGACAATACTGAATATTCCTTTTAGCTTCAGGTACAATTGCCCATCACTGACTTGGACTAAACTTAGCCATTTCTCGCCAAAGTCTCATCATCTCTAACCAATTCATTTCGTTAGCTTTTTATGGTCTACAAATACTCGCACTTCAAGTTTAAGTGCAAAATAATTACAAAACAAGAGCGAAGCTAAAGGCAAATGCAAAATATGGTTACAATCAGATTGAAGTGTGAGTGATTAGTAGCTAAAGTCATTGAAAATAAATTTTTCATTAATAATTAGCTGGCAAAGGACTAGCTCAATAAACCATCCATGTTACTTGGGCACCGAAGACCCAACAAATTGATTACATGACGCAGCCAAGTGCAGCTTCAACTCATTGAAATTGCCCTCGTATAATTGAATAAAAACAAGAGCAGTCTCTCGCTAGTAAAAGCAATTGAAAATAAATTAAAACATAATAGCACAAGGACTTACGGACTCAGTGCCAGACCGGAATATTGTTCAGGCTGGGTAAGATTGATTTGTAGGAAACCAAACTGCATATCCCGATTGATGTTGTTGCGATTCATATAGTTGGAGGGTGTTATCACATAGCTGCCCGCATTCGAGTAACTGGCCTCAATCACATCAATGTACTCCAGTTGTGGTTCAATTTTTGTCTCACGATAACCCCACAGCGAGATCATGACATTGGCATTCAAATTGGAGGTCAAATTGAAGGCATTCCAGGTGATGCGGATCTCATTGGGATTCTTCTTGTGCACATCATCGGTGGCAAAGAATATCTTCTCGGTGGCCGCGGCCGGAGTTTCCACAAAGTACTTGCCACGCCACTTGAAACGTTGTGTGCCCACAGAGATCTGGAAGCGAATGTAGCCCTCTGCCTTGAGATAGGGTTGCACACAAATCACACGATTTCGATCCACATAGGTGCCGAGCACTGATTCAGTATCAAAATGACAGGTGACTCTAATATTTGGATCAAAGCAGGGTCCTGTTATGTTAACCACCTGACCACCCAGCATATTTCCCGACTCAGGGGCAAAGGTAAGTGGAAGCAAGGCGGCATCTAAAGGGAGTTGTACATAAATCATCAGTGAACTATGCTTAATTACTTTCTGCTTTAATTATACGCACCAATATCCTTGTTGCAGGAGCCAATTAAAATTTGCTCATCGATGCGGAATATATGACGACCTGGAAAGCCATTGCCCCAACCTCGATTGGCCAAGTCACGAATGACCATGTTCTGGCTATAGGGTGTATACTCATAGGCCTGTGTGCCATTGCCAGCATTGAATCCAACCTGTTAAACGAAAATGGGATGGGAGAACAAATTTATGTCAATGTCTGCCACTAGCAATTGAGATTCAAGGCAATATGCAATTACTACATTTAAGTGATTGCCAACAAACAATACCTGTCTTGGTATTGGCATAGCTCTTAAATTATAAAGTTGTCGTTGGTTCTAATTGCATAGCAATTTTCTGAGAAACCAACGCCATCCACATACTACTTATTAAGTTGGCAACATGAGACAACATGAGGAAAAGTGAAATTAAGTGATTCATTTAGTAAATATACTTTAATGTTAATTTCTAAACGGTTAAGACAATAATCATATTTGCTAAAAACAACTTAATTAATCATAAATATTTGGAAATATTTACTAAGCCTCCGCCTTGAAGCGGTTTCATGGAAATCTCTAAGGACTTAAGTCTAAGTTAATTTGAAAAACTGTCCTATTTTAAAATCTACTTTGAACGCTCAACCAAAAACCAAATATCACTGGAGAGCTTGTTTTCTAATTTTTGCTGCTGTGGTTGGCAAAAATGCTACCAAGTTTTAGATATGCTAAAATAATTGTAATCAAATTTTTTAACTAAAACTGCTAATTTGTGCTCGTAAACCGAACCGTGAACCAAACCAGATCTCTTAGCCGAACCGAGAACCACACAAGTAAACGGTTTGATTCGGTTAATTTTATCGACGAGTTTGATGATAGGATACGTCAGGCTAAGCTTTTCAAATGAAATCATATCTGAGAAATCTGAAAACATCAGTGCTATAAAACGTCAACTAACCAGACCAAACCCTGCCAAGATTTTTATACAACCATTCTCCCCCTCTATCACTTCCCGAAAATTCTTATCATCCTACATTTGAAATCTCGCTTTCAGTATTTATTCCTAATAAGCCCCGTCGCTGTTTTCGTAAAGGAAACTTTACTTTGCTTAATCAACTTATTTGAACAACTGACTGGTCTCCTTTGTACAATGTAGTTGATTTCGATTTCGCTGTAACCTTAATCTATGAATCTATTAGTTCTCTTTTAGATATATCCATTCCTAATAGCGTTGCTACCTCCGAGACACTAAATTCCCCTTGATTGTCCAAAACTTTCTAATTTGAAAAATATTAAGTATAGATGTTTCAAAAAGTATAAACGAACTGGTGACTTTTCTAAATACTCAATAGCAAAATCTAACTTTACACTTTTTAACTCTGAGTGCTATAAAAAAAATATCTTGTCCGGTGCAAAATTCAATTCGCACAGGATCCTAAACAATTCTATAGTTTTGCGAATTATAAGCGTAAATCTTCTGCTTTGCCTTCCTCTTTTTTCCTAGGTCACCAAAAGGCCAGCAATGATTCCACTGCTGTTAACTTATTGGCTGATTTCTTTCAATCAACTTATTCCTGTGTTCAATACACTAAATGTTCTTATCCTTATAACATTTCGTCTTCCAACTCATTATGTGCTCCCACAATTTCTGAAACCTCTCTACTTTCCTTTTTGAAATGCCTAAAATCTTCATACTCCCCTGGGCCTGACAATATTTCTTAGTTGTGTGCTCAAATAGTGCTCTAGTTCCCTATGCAAACCGTTGCTTAAGCTTTTCAATCTATCACTTGATTCTTCAGTCTTTCCAACTCTTTGGAGAGAGTCTAACATTATTCCTCTCCATAAAAAGGGTGGAAAATCTGATATTGCCAATTACAGAGGAATTGCTAAGCTATCCGCTATTCCTAAATTATTTGAAGAGATTGTAACCTCCACCTTACAGCATTATTGTAAGTCGATTTTATCACCTTGAATTTCCTTCTTTGGTTAATGATGGATTCCTTTTGAGAAAGCAAACTGGTGTCATTAACACCGACCTCAGCAAAGCCTTTGACTCGGTGAGCCATGATCTTCTCCTCTTTAAGCTCGATCGATTTAGGATTTCCCTCCCCTTTTCTGCTTTGGATCTCGTTCTATTTGAAAGATAGAACTCAAAAAGTTTTGCTAAGTTCTAATACTATCAAAGCCTGTGTTTGTAACCTCTGGGGTAACTCAAGGTAGCCACCTAGGTCCGTTGTTTTTCACTCTTTTAATAAATGATCTCCCCACAATATTATCCCATTCTCGGATACTTACGTATGCCGATGACTTAAGACTTATTTTATCTTTTAACGACCCAATGCATTCTGTTGGATTGCAAGATGATCTTAACTCTTTGCGGGCTTGGTGTTTGGCCAATCATTTACACCTTAATTGCTCTAAGTGTGTGTTTTTGACTTTCCATCGTTGCTGGTTTTCTACACAATTGGTAATGAAGCCTTGCAACGTATATCGGGTGTCGTTGATCTTGGAATTCTTTTTGACCCCAAACTGAGTTTCAATAATCAAATCTCCTCTATCGTTAATAAGGCAATTGGTGTACTTGGATTCATAAAACGTTGGTCGAAGGAATTTAATGATCCCTACACCACAAAACTTCTTTATACTGCTCTAGTCCGTTCCGCGCTTGAATACTGCTCGTCCGTATGGTGTCCGTAGCATAAAAAGCATATTGATCGTATTGAATCAGTTCAGAAACAATTCTTGCTCTTTGCCCTTCGTGGTTTAAATTGGTACCCTAACCTTCGTTTGCCATCGTATTCCAGCAGACTCTTGATAATCGATCTTCCCTTGCTAGCTAACCGTAGAACAGTCTTAGGGGTTTCTTTTCTTTATAAGTTAATTATTGGTGATGTAGATTCCTCAGAACTCTTACGTCGCCTTAACTTCTGAAGATATGGCCCAAAAACCGTTTAGTGCTCATGAATTGTGCTTACATGAATTTGGTTAGCGTTTGCCGATGTTATTCGCTTATTTCTGAGCAAACATCGGCTATCTAGTATTCTTTTTTAATGTGTTTACAGAATTACTTTTGAGCTAACATAAAAGCCCCTCTAAGTATACTTTCCGAATGTTAGGTGGGAAATTTAAATACTGTGACGCTGAGAGCTTTTCAAATGACTAATTCCTTTAGGGCAATTTGACAGAAGATTGAACCGTGGCGGCCTACGTAAGGACGCCATGTCGTTAGTGTTCAATCACCGGAGGATACGAGTTCGAGTCCCAGCAAGATAAGGTAAAGTTAAAACTAAAAATAATAACACACCACCACGAAAGGCCTTTGCATCCTTGGATATAATTAAAGGTTTGACCTTGAAATTAGACTGTTATTTATGCTTTCCTCTTTGTGGTTAAACATTCTATTCCTTGAAAGAATCGCTTTCTTAACTCTCATATGAGACTTTTCTTTATCCCCCTGAAGATACTATTCGCAATCCCCAGAAAGAATCGCATTTTTACCGCCATAAAGTGGTGCAGAGTAGGTCTGAAGGATTCCCCGAAGGTGGAATGCGATAGCAGTGCGATATCCATGGAGTAAAGCAATACCTACTGGAAAGATAGAGTTCTTATCTTTCGGGATCTAAGAATCCGGGATAGAGAATTTAAGTGCGACATCATGACAGATTTAATGCATTTAACGCGACTGACGGATCATTAGATCGCGAAAAAACACCAAAGTGGACCAAATTTTGTAAAAATTCAAGGAAAGTACCATCAGGTCCACAAGTTTCACTAGTACCTAAAAAAATGAATGCCAAACAATTAGCCCTAATATTCGGAAAGGGTTAATCTCGATCAAGAAATAGTGAAACATGTTCGTAAATATTTATTTGTTTTTTAAGCTTGTGAAAAATAGTATTTAAATTTTCCACTTAACATTCGGAAAGTATACTTTGAGGGGCTTTTATGATAGCTCAAAAGTTAATTTGTAAACACACTAAAAGAGGAATACTAGAATACTAGCCGATGTTTGCTCAGAAATAAGCGAATAACATCGGCTAACGGTAACCAAATTCATGTAAGCACAATTTTCCTAACATATAATAAAAGCCAAGAAAAAATAGCTTGGAGCAATTTTGTTAAACCAATGGAGGTTAAAGAAGAAATTTCCCAAAAAAAGTTCAAAATACCAGAATTGTAACTCGCACTTATCAGCCATCGCATTACATAATTATAACCATTGATTAGAAAATACTAGAATCTCCTCAGCGCTATCGGAATTTAAAAGTTTATTTAAAACCAGATGGTCCATTCGCGAGTTTTTTCAAGTTAAGTGAGCTCACTTTTAAGTGCCTTTTCCCCATACTTTGATCGTTTTATGCTAAGTGCCAGGTTTAATTGCACCATTTGTTGTTCGAAAAGCACAACTGTAGTGGATTCGTTAGTCTTCCTCGTCAATTAATATACAAACAAAACCTTTCAAATTTCGCTTCATTGTTCTTGCAATGCATACGAATTCCTTTCAAATGTAAGCAATTCACTGCCCTTAATTCACAGCCCACATGCTGTGTACAAATTATTTCAAGTAAAAGTGGAAACAAAAACTTTGCCAGACCATTTTAATGGAAATGCTCATTGTATTTATAGGCTCGGCGGATGCTGCTTGTTGCTTTTGTGAGAAGTGTTTAATTAAGGGCCAGCGAAATGGCATTTACACACTTAACATGTACGTAAGGCGCTTAAAGTACAAGAACTTACATATGCCGGAGTGCCGCCCTCGCCCTTGGTTGTATCACCGCCAGCCTCTGTGTGAGAAAGCCAATTGAGTACCGCATAATTCCATATAACATATGTGTAGACCTCATCCGTGGCAAGTACCATTTGGAAGGTATTCGTCTAGGCAGAGAGAAAGGAAATCAATTGTTTTAATTTCTTAACCAAACAAAAGAAAAACACAATTCGACTTACTGTATACAGAGAGTTGTCAATGCCTCCCGCAAAGGAGACATTTTTCCAGGTGGCGATCACCACATGCTTGGGCACAAAAGTATCGGCACCCACCACACCGGCACGGATATCCCACATGGTGCGCTCACGCACCTCAACACCGAAACGGTCCGTGCGTCCCATCAGATCACGTTCCACTCTGAAAACAAAAAGAGGAAAGAGGAAATCAGCATACGCAAAGCACATTTCGTTGCCTACTTTTTGGCGTCTTGGTTCTGTGTATGAAGATAAATGGATTTGATGTTTGGCATATAAATCAGCAGTCAGCCGCAACGGCTGCTCAATGCTGATTTTTTAAACAATATTTGTATATAATTTATTTATTTTACGCTTTTGTGAGCACTTTCAAGTGTTTTCCGCCGCTGGCGGGTATCGAGGACCGACACATCGGCGGCAGCATGGCGTATGATTTATGTACTTTAATTATTTATTAAGCATACGCCACGTTGTTACCACTGTTCGCTTCCATTTATATGGTTTTTTTTTTGTTCTACACAGCATAAAGCACACATTGATTGCATGGACCATAATCCAATTATCTGGTCTATTTGTAACAATTAAAATTTGATGAGTTTTTACTACCAATCAATTTCATTCAAATGGCTTTACTATACGCTCAAAGCAATTGGGGCATCATAAAAGGTTTAGCAATTGAAGTGCAGCATTTAATAGAAAATCGAATGAAATGTGAGCGAATTTTTGGTGGAATAAAACTCAATTGCTCTTAGGGAATATTTAGAATGCAAATCAAATTGATATAATTCAAAAAAATTAATTCTGTTGAGTTAAGGGTTATTTTGTTGAGTTGGATATTTCTGAGTTATTTGTTGAGCCTTTAAATTTGTAAAATTACTATTAATTCAAGAGATTTAACTTCGAACTAGCAAATCGATAACGATAGATAGTAGAACTTATCAAAGTGCAACACTGCGCCTTAACACTTGTTATTCCTTTACACTTGTACACGTGTCTAAAATAACATTTGCCATGACAGATTTAAAATCGTGCTGGATGTGAACTCGGAAGAAGCTTGGAAGATTCCCTAAAGAAGATTAAGTTGGTTGGTCGAACTTGGCACCAAATCCTAGAGCAAATTGGACGTCAAATCGAAAAGTAGAAGAGGTGTTTTTTTCAATGTACGCATTGTAAAGATGACATCAAAGGCTGTGATCTTGGCTTCAATATTTTGGCAATATTTTGGTTTCAACAAGTGCACAGAAAAACTAGTCAAACGTTTGGGTGTGACATGGAAATCTCTAGTAATTTTGTATAAACCTTTGCATTTATATTTTAAATTCTTTACCTTTATATTTAAAGTAACAAGTATATCTTCGGTTGCTAGAACAGATGCTGAACTTTAAGCGATTTGGACCTACTATCTAAATCTACTTGGCTTTGAACAGTCGGTTTCAATTCACTCAACTCTCGTCATCTAATCTAGTAGATTGAAACGCGTTCAGTTTCCTATTGGATTGACATTTGCAATGACAATCAAAAAGTCACAATCCAAAAAAAAGTCCGTGTGTGACTTAGAATTGGGAACATCATGTTTTTTACACGAACAATTTTACGTGGCACGTCCTCGCGTGGGCAAACTATGGAGTTTTTTTTTTTGTTGGGTAAAGACGCAATACTAATTTTCTTTATTTCATCTGTATCCAGATGTGAATTAACTAGAAGAAAAGTAAAATTTTCATACAAATTTTGATGCAAAATTTTATTTCTGCTCTCTTCTGCCAAAGGAAAAAAGAGTATATTAAGTTTGTGCAAAGGTATGTAACTGGCAGAGGGAAGCATCTCCGACCCTATAAAGTATATATTCTTGATTAGCATCAACAGCCGAGTCGATCTACCCATGTCCGTCTGTCCGTCCGTCCGTCTGTTCGTCCGTCCGTCTGTCCGTCCGTCCGTTCGTCCGTCCGTCTGTCTGTCCGTCTATTCGACCGTCTGTGCGTCCTTTTGCCGGTCCTTCCGTCTGTCCGCCGGTCTGTCGGTCCGTCTGTCCGTCTTTCCGTCCGTCCGTCCTGCTGTCTGTCCATCTGTCCGTCCGTCCGTTTGTCTGTCCGTCCGTCTGTCCGTCTTTTCGTCTGTCCATCCGTCCGTCTATCCGCCCGTCTGTCCGTCCGTCTGTCGTCCGTCCGTTTGTCCGTCCGTCTTTTCGTCCGTCTGTCCGTAAGTCTGTTCGACCGTCCGACTGTCCGTCCGTCTTTCCGTCTGTCCGTCCGTCCATCTGTCCGTATAAACAAACAGATCTCAGAGACGGTAAGAGATAGAGGTTTGACATGTATGGAACATATGCTTCTTATACTTGCAGGCAGATCAAGTTTATTTTCAATTTCTGCCACGCCCCCTCCAGCCCCCGCAAATTGGAAAAAACGTCATATTTCCCACAGTTTTATAGATAGAAGGTTTCTTCGTTCCTTCTGGACATATTTAGTAATCAGGATTATTTATCGTTTCGCCAAAGGAATGGTAAAGATCGGATGAACGATAGTAGATTTATAAGAAACTTGTTTTTGTATGAAAATTTTACCTTACTTCTCGATAATTCACATCTGGATACAGACCTGATAAAGAAAAATTATCGGTTGTAAGTTGTACTTATTTGTATGTAAGTAACAAAGACAATCTGTGGTTACTAGATCTCGTCGTACTTTTCTCTCGAATTGCTTAAACGAATTCTAGTTTTTTTTTCTACCAGATCTAGTAACCGTAGGCATAATGTTCACCTTCTATACAACGTTATTCAAATTGGATGCAAAATGTTAACGTTTACACGAAAATCGACTCGAAAACCGGAACTGGGCCCTATATTACTTTTCTCACTTTACACTTCAAAACAAACAACGAACATTGAATTGAGAAAATGAATGGTTTGTGTTTTTTTGTTTTTCTCAGCGGTCATCGTCTATAGCGCTTCATTCTTTCTGTCATTGATACCATCCCCACACACTTATATTACATTCTTAATTTTATATTTAACAACCAAAATATTTATCAAAACATTTACCAGAAATAATTTATATGGCAGAACATCGTTTGTCTTGGTTTATATATTTCCATAAGCGCACTGCAAAATGTTTTTTGTATATTTATGTGAGACCCATTTGTTGGCAAGCATAAAAAAGGAATATATTCGCCGAGATTTCAAAACTTTCCTTTGGTGGCTACATAAAAATGATTTCCATTATTATGTTATCAAAATGCATTTTTCAGTAGCTGCTAACTCGACTCTATTATTGCCAATATTAACCATAACTGATTAGACCATAAAAGAAATGCACATTCTACACCAGCCCTGGCCTTGTCTTGCCTTTTTCCATTTGGCCAAGTCTCTTTTGCATTTACTTTTGGTTTCGCTTTTCCTTTTTGCAACTTACATGCAATTTTCGCCATTTTCTTTAAGTACATCCATTGTTTCACTTTCATTTACAGCCAGAGATGAAATTGGGCCAAAGCATAAGACGGCGACGTTGTCGACATTTCATGCAAAACAGCGAAAAGGCATTTTAACCTAAAATGCACACAGCGAAAAGAAAAACTGCGGCAGCGCCCGAATGTATGCAATAAAGTACATAATGGCGCAGTTCAAGAACTGGCCGAGCAAATGTGCGGGCAGACGACGGGGTGGGAAACAAACAGTCGACTTGGTTATATACGAGTATGTGAGTTTCTATTACTTTCTGTGACTTTGTGTCCGTGCATACATATATATAAGGAAATGTGTGTCAACTAGTGATGGCAGCGTGAAGAGTTGTTCAGCTACGCGTTCATTTTCGCTTAGCTTTTTTAGTTAAACTATATTATTTTGTATTTAAAGAGAGTTTAAGTTTACGGGCTATTATTGTAGATTAGCTTTCATTTAGTAAATGCTTTTCACTTTCCATTAATTGCTGCTCTAAACTTTTCCTAAGTGGCTTTAGATTACGAAATAATTCCCAGAAAATCATTACAAGCTGTGCAAAATGGAGAAAAATCAAAACGTTAAGACCTCGTTAGAAATTTTTCCAGTGAAAAGATTAAAGATTATATTGTAATCCCTACAAAGAATTAGAAATGAACAACTACAGGCATATAACGAAGAAGCAAACGGAAGCTTGAAGGAGAATAGTTCCGAGTTTGTCTTGATGCTGCATTATAGCTTAAACCAAACCTAGTTGTCTGATATCTCATAAAAGTTTCTCAAAAGAGATATCAGAAAAGTGTAATAGTCAGTCTGAGAAACACAAAAATTTTTGAAAAGCAAGGAAAAACTGAATTCTATTCTCTTATCTCGATTTCTCAAATGAGTTTTTTGATAGCCAACTCATAGTAAACTGAGATATTTTTCACCCATCTCGTATGAGATCTCGACAAGTGAAAATACAGCAAGTAAGCCCGCCAAGTTGTTCGTACTATATGTTTGCGCTTTCAAGTCACAGCACGACTGTTTTCGAAAATAGTTGCATCTTTAGTTGGTATGCCTTACTTTCACGTAGAAACCGCCGAGTCTGTGGCTTCTTGCCTCCTGCGCGCGCAATTTTTAGGCTGAGTGACAATTTTTCGTTTATTTCTTCTATTTTTACTTTTTTTTTCGTTGGCTGGAATGTCAATTGCACACATTTAAAGTTTCATAACAGGCAGGGCAAAAGATAACTATGCCAGAGTGCTGTGGTGTGTGTGGCCTGAGGTTTTTTTGGTCTGCGGCTTACTTGGGCCTTTTTTGGTGTGTACAAATTTATTTTGAGTACTGTCTTTTCTCATAGCATGTGTTTCTCAGCTGTTGTTGCTATTATTATATTTTCTTTTTTTAGAAAAATCAGGTCACAAAAAAATTAAATTTATTTCCATGGCCAGCTGTGCTGCCAATTATTATTTATATGCAATTTTTAATCGCGCATAACATTAAATTGAATGCTCGATTTTTATTTACCAGCTCGTTGAACTGTTGCTAACAAATAACGCAATGGAAAATGTGCAATGTACATATTTGTTTGTGTGATTTAGATTTTAGTTAGTGTTCTATTTGGTTTTGTGGCCCACATTAAAGGGGACATGAGTAAAGTACATGAATACATACATGAATCCGATTGCCTAGAACTGCACTCATAATTAAAAAAATTAAAATGTTTTATTAAAAACTTAATGGTCCAGCTAATTTCGAACCGCCTAAAAGTCAATTAGTGTAGTAATACCTTTTAGTGAAACTTATTTTATGAATTTTAAATAAAGTAATTAAAAGTATGCAAAGGAACTATTAAGTTCAATACCCAGTAGTCGCAATTGTTTTAGTACACGTATTGAACACACTCGCTCTCCAGAAAAATTGAACGCATCCACTCCAACTTGATGGCTATTTGACAAGTGCAACTTATGCTATATTACTTCATCAAAGTTTTTGGTTTCAGTTATTTGCATTGATGGAATGGGGCTCGCTCGAAAAGCTGTGCAAAATCGAATTCTTAAGAACCAACTGCGCAAGCAGAAAATACTGTCTCGTGAGATGAAGATCAGCAAGGACAACATGTAGCGCCGGCTTCTTGCTTACAACAGCATTGAAACAATAAAGCAAAACAAAATCGAAGGATTCCGTCGCCAGTACGCGATCAATGCCCACAGACGAATTCTTTTTACTAACTTTTTCTTTTTACTGATCAAAACAAGATTTCGAACTCATTCCGAGAGTTCAGAGAGGTCACCATGATGGTTTGGTTTAGGGTTGTCAATATTTTATCGTTATATCGATATTTTTGTTTGGCGATAAGGGTTATTTCGATATGATATTTTTTGTGCCGACATATAATATTATCGATATTTTTAAAAACGATATATATTGGAATGGGTTACTATGGTCACATTAAAAAAGGCAGTTCATTGGATTTGTTTCGTTTCAATACAATGGACTTAAAAGAGCAGATAAAGATAACAGTAACAGGTGCAAGTTATGTGGCAAGACTGTTAAAACATGTGAAATTACAACCAACTTAAGAACTACTTAAGCACTAATCATATAGATGCTGCAATACGCGGAAGCTGTATAGCAGCTCCAATTATCATGGACAATATTAAGCATTGGTGGGCACCAAAATCAAACAAAAGAGCGTAAGTTTTTTGCCTTCATATATAAACCTATCAGTCTCTGCGCAGCACAGACCCGGAGATTGCTGTGGGATTTCCATCAGGGACAAAACAATTTGGGATCTTTATATAAACACACCCTTAAACCATTTTTCGTTAATGAACTGGTATCTTTATATAAACGCACACGTAATTTTTTTAAATAGACTTTCAATGTAAAAAAGTTAGTAAATGTCAACATTTTCCTCATGGTAAAGTTCACTAGTCAGGTAATTATTTCCAAACGCTGCTAGTTCGTAAACTTAACCATGAGGAAAATGTTGACTTTAACTGATGTCTTTACATTGACAGTCTATTAAAAAAAATTTAAGTCTGCGTTCATATAAAGATACCAGTTCATTAAAGAACGAGAGCGCCAATTAAAGTCGGTCGGGCCCGACTTCGATATACCCGTTACTCAGGGCAATTATTGTTTAATAGCCTTTCCCTATGTTAATTAACAGTGCATTAACATTAATGTGACCATTTCAACATTAAGTGAGCAAAAAGTGCATGTAGCGCCAAAAAGTATGTAACTTTTTTATAACCTTTATAACTCTGCCATTTATTATCCGATCTTTATGAAACTTTCAGAGATTGTAGATATTGGGTACATACACTACACTGCAAATATCTTCAAAATTGTAGGAGCTATTCAACATTTTCTATTGTGGGGGCGAGAGGGGGCGTGGCCAAACTTTGAAATAAATTTGATCTGCGTAGGGACAATTGGAGTCTACATACAAAATTTGGTGGCTCTAGCCCTTCTAGCCTCCGAGATCTAGGTGTTCATACAGACAAACGGACAGACGGACATGGCTATATCGACTCGGCTGTTGATACTGATCAAGAATATATATAACTTATGTAGAATATGTGGGTAAAAGGATTTTTTGATATTCGATGTCGTTAGAAAGTTATAGCGCTGAGAAAGAATGCGTTTGAACGTTTTTCTCGAAACCACATTTTTCAACTGGTCGGCATGATATCTCAAAAACGACTTGACCGATCGCCTTGAAACGAGGCTACGAGATAAACTTGGGTAATTATAAAATGTTACGTCAGGCCAAAAAAAGTGTTTTCTTAGAAAAAAATTTCAGCGTCTCGTAAAATTTTTATTTTATAATTTACCTAGTTCATCTCGTAGCTACAGTCACACAGATTAAAATGTTTTTTTTCTTTTTGAAATCGGATCACCCAGTCGTCCCGAATCGTGTTGACCAATGCAGTACCTTTTTTAACATTACTTACTTCGCCGCGCTGTATCACGGAAAGTTTTCATTATTTTTAGCTTCAACAAATTTATAAATGTACTTAAACAGTTACTAAATATATGTGTATAAAATTCAAAGTTCTAAGTTTTAATCGAGCTCCAAAAAATATTTAAAAAAAACAGGTTGAAAAAACGGTCGTCACGCGGGTCAACCACCTTAAAATTATGCTGGAAAGATCAGATATAACGGCCACTTGCACTGGTTATTAGTAGCCTTTTTGTGTAGACGTTGTTTAATAGCTTTCAGTTTTTGTGTAAGCTC
Source organism: Lordiphosa collinella (assembly GCA_018904265.1). Classification (NCBI taxonomy): domain Eukaryota; kingdom Metazoa; phylum Arthropoda; class Insecta; order Diptera; family Drosophilidae; genus Lordiphosa; species Lordiphosa collinella. The sequence goes on along the minus strand of JAEIFV010000500.1, from coordinate 166,801 downwards.
TAGAACACAACGATATTTTCGATATATCGATATTTTTTAGACTCGATATATCAAATATCGATATTGAAAATTTTGATTTTTGATAAATCGATATTGATATTTTGAGAAATATCGACAACCCTAGTTTGGTGGGGAGTCTTCTATGATGGGGTCACCAAGCTCCATTTTTGTGAAAAAGTTGTCAAAACTTCGACGTTATGGAAAAGGTTTTGAATCCTCTCAACACGATGTTATTCATTTCTAGCTTCATTTCTACGGATGATTGTCCTGCTGGTAGCCCAAAACTGAATTTATTGGACTACAAACCAAGGCTCCAAGCCGGTCCGCAACCGTACCCCTGAGAACCAGTTCGGTTCGGGTATTTTGGGGCTTGCGAGCCGGACCATGAACCAGGTGCCTTATATATTTGACTCCCTGAACCTAAGCCCAAACCGGACCACTTTTATCGAAAATGGTGGTTCTGTTCACCAAATTAAGTAATTTCTTTTAACAATAAGCCCAGGGATATTGGAAATCTCTGAAGATTTTAGTATAGTCGATTGCATTTCCAACTAACTATGGAAGTTTCTTTATATAAAGAGACAAGTTTAAGTATGATTACTATACGGAATATATGGAAGGAAACCTTTTGAATGAAATCAACTTGGCATGGAACAGGCGGTATAGATCACGATATTCACATTCACACGCTGGCGATAAAAGATGTCGACGTTTAGCATAGGAGTGTAAGTCTGACTCATTTAAGGAAAAATTTCTAAAGTCAGTGCTCTCTTCTATTATGACTTCAGTACCAAAATTGGATGCAGTGTTCTACAAATAAAACAAATTGCAAAGCAGCCATTTAACACATGCTAAAACGTCGAAAAGATAAGCTAAAGGGAGTTTTTAAAATTCTAAATAACTTAACAAGGAAAAGAAGTTTATGATACCAATAGAAAGCAATGTAAATATCAGATATAAAATCTGTAATTTAGTTATGGTTCCTTTGAAAATTCCGATCGATGAGTGGCCGGAGAGACTTCAGCGTTGCTGGGATGGCAAACGGCGGCCATTTCGAATAAGTTGTTCTATGATTTGTTGCCATCGAGTGACCGAATAAAAAGAAGAAAAAATTTTTTTTATTTTATGACCATAAAACTGTGTCCCAAAAAAATTGCAACCAAACTATAAAATGTATTTTCCAGTGTGGCTTACACTTGGGTTGATTCTCTTCAGTGAATCACCTTATCATCAAATACATCATGTTTCGTTTTCTAATAAGGCTCAAGAACAAATAAAGCATATGGTTTGCCAACAAGCCAACATGCCTCGTACAATTCATGATCATAAGAAAAACATCAATTTTCTAAATTTAGACAACATCCAAGGATTGGCCTTGTGATTTGTTATTCGCTATGGTCAATGCAAGGCGAATCCGAAATTGAAATCTTTTAAACACAAAGGGCACGTCGTTTGGGATCATCAAAATCCTCGGAATGAGAACTTTTTCACCTTTAATCTTCCTTTGATGCAAACCACTTAAAAATAAGGCCAGCTTAGTTTCAATGGCTTAGACAGATTTTGAGCCACCGGTTCCATTGCATATTTTTTGGTTGGTTTAGATTTCGAACCAAGATAACTACTGAGCATACCGTAAGTTGTAAATTGTTAGTGGCTTCGTCATCGTTTGAAAGACAGTTAATAGATTTCAATGAAGGCAGAGTACCACCGATTTGATTTTAAATTACATAGTTTAAGTCATCCATATCAAATTTCTTAGCCGCTAAACTTGCTCGCTCACTCAATCATTCCTTACTTTTGAGGTTAGCAATGATTTTCGGGCATTCTTTGTTGATGAACTCGTCTTTCGATAACACGAAATGAAATGAAATCAATCCGTTCGATTCGTCGACAGGAATGCTGCCTTTATCGATAAGTACTTGGACAAAATTTGAGCAGATGGATCCTTCAGCAATGCAACTCTAATGTTTGTTCCCAGCTAAAGTTTCTTTTCATAGCGCCAAGGATTGGATGATTTAAGGCAAGCGTTTTTTCTTCGGCAGAAAATAAAATAATTACGCCTCCAAAACAACTTGCGCAGGTCTTTTAACGTTTGATTAAGTGCTCCCAATGCGCGTTTGTGCGCCATTGTGCATTCGTCCCAAATGATGATTTATGACGCAACTTAAAACTTTAGCCATTGTGTCTCGCAATAATACCTGTCAGTTGTTTAGTAGTGTAAAGGTATTATGGAAATTTTTATGAAGAATGAGCTGCACGGCATCCTTCTTACAATGTGTATGATATGACGAATGTATTCCCAGTTCTATCAAATCCTCATAATAATCTAAGCCAGCAATAAAATTATGCAGATTTTGCCTTTTTTTTGTACAGATTGACCTTCATATCCTATTTACCGGTTTACAATTGGCATCTATCAAATCTTTATAATCCATTTAAATATATTTAATAGTTCGCTCTAAAGAACCTCCTATATAGGAATCTGTGACAACCCGATCTTCATCGTCCGTATTTAAAAAGGATTCGGTTCAAAAATTTGTTAGACTTTTTTTTGGCACCTCTGGTATAATATTTCACGTCAGCAACCTGATATCAATTTTCATATTAAAAAACATATTGAATTTTGCTAACTGCATTTTAATTGAAAGCTGAGAAACGCTCTTACAATGAAGCAATTAACCAAAATCAATTGCCAACCACTAGATAAAGGGTTAGCTTGTATGAAGGACCAATCAAAGTACATTTATCATTATGGCATTCGATAACATATATCCTGTATAGGTATTTGTGATCAACCAATCTTGATCGCCCGTGCTTAAAAAGGATTCGGTTCAAAAATTTTTAAAATTTTTTGGCACCTCAGGAATCATCTCTCACTTCAGCAACCTGATATCGATTTTCATATTAGGAAACATATTTAATTTTTGCTAATTGCATTTTAATTGAAAGCTGAGAAACGCTCTTACAATAAAGCAATTAACAAAAATCAATTACCAACCACTATATAAAGGGTTAGCTTGTAAGAAAGACCAATCAAAGTACATTTATCATTATGGCATTCGACAACATATATCCAGCACGGATTATAGTGCTTATAATGGGATTATCTGGCTTGTGGCCTACATCAACGTTTTGGCGCTTTCTGAATAGACAGCGGTATTTTATTCAACTTTCAAGCTTAATATTTACCACCTTAATGTATGTTGAAGCGTTTTCGAGCACCAATCTTGAACATACTACGGATGTGCTGTTTTTGGCCTTAACAATGACTGCGATGTTGGCTAAGATTCTCAATAATTGGCGTTACGCGCATATTGCTAAGAATATACTACATGAATGGAGCAATAGTGAGATATTTGCAGTAATTTCAATGGAGGAGAAACTCATGTTCCTTCAAGAACATCAAAGATTTCGCCGAGTAAGCCTGGCGTTCTTATCGCTAAGTATGGGAATGATACCTTGTGTTTTGATTTCCGCACTTCTAAACTTCCCCAATGATATGCCTTTTTGGATATGGCTTCCCTTCGATTGGACACAATCGAAAAATTACTGGTATATGTTTTTCTTTGAGTTTTTGGCTGCACCACATACTTGTATCAGCAACGTCTCTATGGATATGCTGAATTGTTATTTGATGCTTCATATGTCGCTTAATTTACGTATGCTGGGCTTGCGTTTATCTCTACTACATCCGTATGAAGGCGAGGATCATCTCTATAAGCAATTTGTGGAGCTTGTTCAATTTCATCAGCGCATAAAACAACAAATGAAGGAAATTGAGGTGTTTATTTCGAAGGGAACTTTAATACAGATTTTGCTTAGTTCGGTTATCATCTGTTTTTCCATCTATCGATTGACAATGGTAAGTACAATATTTAAAAGTTGTCGAACGAATATTTGGTAACTTGTGGTTTTTTTTACCAATCAGCTGAATTTCAAGGAAAGTCCAGGAGTAATTTTTGCCATGGCTCAGTATATTATTGCCATGATTATGCAAATTTATTTACCTAGTATCTATGGTACTGAGGTGACCCACTATTCGAATCAATTGACCAATGCTTTGTACAACTCGGAATGGCCAGATATGTCACCACGTATGCGTCGTTTGATTTTAATTTTAATGATCTACTTAAATCGCCCTTTGGTATTCAAAGCTGGTGGCTTTTTTGAAATCGGATTGCCTGTTTTTGGAAAAGTAAGTAACAAATTGCAGTTACTCTTTAAATAAGTATTCAATAGACGTACGAGATTTGTAGAGAAGGCTTAACGCAACTTCAGAGAATGATTCTCACCATAGAGAACAACCTAACAACTAAATCTTTTATTGCTTGCAGATCCTGAACCAAACCTACAGTCTACTGGCCTTGTTACTTAATATAAACAAATAACATGTATTTTAATCTCACATATAAACTGGAAAACATAATTTAATGTCAGCTCTGCCCGACTTCGATATACCCACTATTTAGGGAAAAACATTTCACTTACTTTTAATAGAGCACTAACACTAATGTTAAAGTAGATTGAACGCTTGGTAACCACAAATAAATGAAACAGATGCTGCTTCATTTGTTAAAATGTATCGATAAAAAATTAATATTTTGTTATCGCAAAGTAGGCAAATGAAATAAAGAAAAGCAATATTATTTTCGGAATGCAATTGAGTGTACGATATTTTTTGTCTCACCGTCTTTAGCCAATACAAATCAGCTTGATGGTTTACCCACGAGAGAACATGCCACGTATAATTATACGTGTGAAAAAATGTGTACCGAAGCGTGTACCTACACCGCAAGCGGACGTCAATTGGCCAAGTGACTTGTTATTGGAAATTGTGAATGCCAGTCTATTTGGAAATTGAGCGCGTTTCGGAGTTCCGGCAAATCCAGTGAGTTTAAAAACTCTATTGAATAGCTTGTGGGCATTTCAAATTGAATCGATCGATTTTTATGATTCCAAGCTGCCTGGCAACGAAGGCTGTATCTTGAAGTTCAAGTCCTCGATGTCCAAGTTTTTTTTCTCACAAAATTACTATTTCTGCCAGACACGCATCGTTTATGTATTGTGTGCGTACATCGGAAAATACGCGGTGAGCATCAATTTTTAATGCACAGGAACTTTTCCATTGCTGATATGTAAAAATTGGTTGAAGAATCTGGCACTTGTTTGAATGATTGTTCGATGAGGCGGACGAAGTGCTTTGAAGACGAACGACGATTAAGTTATTTGTATATTGTTGGATATTAAACATGACCTTGTCTGTTGAATGTGTACTGAACTGTCTTCTAACAATAGTCTGAAACTGCATCGATGCATCGATCACTTAACTAAATGATTTTTATTAGATGGAGGAGAGCCCTGGGCTAGGCAAATTTGAGCATGCAAAAGATCTTCCTTATCCTAACATAACTCGTTTGCCTGCGTAATTCAACACAGAAACTAATTTATTTATCAACACTTGTGTGTTTGCTTTCCCCATGACAACCTATTATCTTTCACTTCTTTCATTCTGTCTGCTCTGTTGAGGCGTCACAGCAATTAACATGTTGTGAAGAGCACAGAAAGAACAAAAAGTAAGTGCATTTTTATAGTTGTATTTTTTCCTGGCACACCAGTACACTATGGGGAGCAGAGACACATTTTCTGACATAAATCTGTACTAGCAATATTTTTTAAAATACAGCAATCGACATATCGGAGAACATTGGACTCAATATGAGCACGAACAGTGTCTTGAACATTTAAAATTTAAAAGTTATTACTTCAAGGATATGTTTTTGAGTACGCAAATAGTCAATTCGAGTTACAAGCAATCTACAGGGAACCAAATTAGGGCTAGCCAGAGATTGGGTGTGAATTTTTAAGAGTATATTAAGTTTGTGCAAAAGTGTCCGTACGTCTGTCTGTCCTAATGAACAAACAGATCTCAGAGATGGTAAGAGATAGAGGTTTGACATGTATGGAACATATGTTTCGTATACTTGAAGGCAGATCAAGTTTTTTTAAATTTTGGCCACGCCCCCGCAATATCGAAAAACGTCATATCTCCCACAGTTTTATAGATAGGCGGTTCGAGCCTTCTTCTATTCAGGATTCTTTATCGAACCGCCAAAGGAATGGTAAAGATCGGATGAACGGTTGTCGAGTTATAAGGAAAACAAACCATTTTGGGCAGCACCGGTCGCAATGGTGATGGGCAGCACTTCACAGGTACAGAGTCTGCTATAGTCGGGCTTGACCGACTTTCTTCCTTGTTTTTAGATAAAATCGTTTAATTGTTAAGCTATCGTCAACTATTATTCTGAATAGGGTTTCCGTTCTCTGTATAAAAAGTCATGAAAAGATTTTTATATATTTTTTTTGAGAAGGAACTAAAACACAATTCAAGTTAGAAATACGGAAAGCAAATCTATGTAAATAGTAAGGCCACCATCCAAAATTCAAAGACCAGGCTCATTTGGTAGCCTTTGTAAATTATCTTATCACCAAACGCACTCCATTGCATAGTTTTGGTTGGCTTAGATATTATAGCATGATGGCCACCGAGCATACCGTAGGTTGTAAATTGTTGAGGCTTCGTCATCATTTGTAAGACAGTTAATAGCTAGATTTGAATGAAGGCAGAGTACCACCGATTTGATTTGGAATTACAAAGCTTACGTCATCCGCATCAAATCTCTGAGCCGCTAAACTTGCTCGCTCACGCAATCATTTCTTATTTTTGAGGTTAGCAATGATTTTCGGGAATACTTTGTTGATGAGCTCGTCTTTCGATAACTCGAAATGATATGAAATCAATCCGTTCGATTCGTCGACAGGAATGCGGCCTTTATTGATAAGTACTTGGACAAAACTTAAGCAGAAGGATTCTTTAGCAATGCAACTCTAATGTTTGTTCCCAGCTAAAGTTTCTTTTCATAGCGCCAAGGATTGTTGGGCAGAAATCGGCGAAGTTGGGCAGAAATCGCCAGACAATAAAATGATTACGCTTCCAAAACCTCATAGTCATTTTAATGTTTGAACAAGTGCTTCCAATGCGCGTTTGTGCATCATTGTGCAATCGTCCCTAATGATGATTTAAGACGCAAATTAAAACTTTAGCCATTGCGGAGTGTTTCGCAATAATACATGTCAGTTGTTATGTAGTTTAAAGGTTTAATGGAAATTTTAAAGCTGAATGAGATGCACGGATCTCCCACGAAAAGTAGCCACTGTCAATGATATGACGAATGTCTTCCCAGTTCCACCAGGGGCTTGTCCTTTTTTCAATATATCTATCTATCTGTTATGCAAATTTCGCGATTTTTTTTGGACCGGACAGCCTACATCTCCTGTTAACTCGTCGACAATTGCCAACTATCAAGCCTCCATGATATTCTAAACCCGTTATAAAATTATGCAAATTATCACATTTTTTGGTTCAGATTGACCTTCATATCCTATATACCGGTCTACAATTGCCATCTATCAAATCTTTATTATCCATTTAAATAAACTTTAATAGTTCGCTCTAAAGAACCTCCTATATAGGTATGTGTGATCACCCGATCGTGATCGCCCGTGTTTAAAAAGGATTCGGTTCAAAAATTTGTTAGAGTTGTTTTTGGCACCTCTGGTATAATATTTCACGTCAGCAACCTGATATCGATTTTCATATTAGGAAACTTATTTAATTTTTGCTAATTGCATTTTAATTGAAAGCTAAGAAACGCTCCTGCAATGAAGCAATTAGCCAAAATCAATTACCAACCGCTCGTTAGAGGGTTAGCTTGTATGAAGGACCAATCAAAATACATTTATCATTATGACATTCGACAACATTTATCCTGTAAAGATATTTGGGACCATCCATTCGGTTCAAAATTTTTTTAGATTTTTTTGGGCACCTCTGGTATCATCTTTAACTTCAGCAACTTGATATCGATTTTCATATTAGGAAACATATTAAATTTTTGCTAATTGCATTTTAATTGAAAGCTGAGAAACGCTCTTACAATAAAGCAATTAACAAAAATCAATTACCAACCACTATATAAAGGGTTAGCTTGTAAGAAAGACCAATCAAAGTACATTTATCATTATGGCATTCGACAACATATATCCAGCACGGATTATAGTGCTTATAATGGGATTATCTGGCTTGTGGCCTACATCTATGTTTTGGCGCTTTCTGAATAGACAACGGTATTTTATTCAACTTTCAAGCTTAGTCTTTACGTCCTTAATGTTTGTTGAAGCGTTTCCGAGCACCAATCTTGAACATACTATGGATGTGCTGTTTTTGGCCTTAACAATGACTGCGATGTTGGCTAAGATTCTCAATTATTGGCGTTACGCGCATATTGCTTAGAATATACTACATGAATGGAGCAATAGTGAGATATTTGCAGTGAGTTGAATGGAGGAGAAACTCATGTTCCTTCAAGATCGCTAAGTATGGGAATGCTGCCTTGTGTTTTGATTTCCGCACTTCCCCAATGATATGCCTTTTTGGATATGGCTTCCCTTCGATTGGACACAATCGAAAAATTACTGGAACACCTCAGTTTCATAGATAGTAGGTAAATAAATTTGCATAATCATTGCAATAATATACTGAGCCATGGCAAAAACTACTCCTGGACTTTCCTTGAAATTCAGCTGATTGGTAAAGAGACCACAAGTTACCAAATATTCGTTCGACAACTTTTAAATATTGTACTTACCATTGTCAATCGATAGATGGAAAAACAGATGATAACCGAACTAAGCAAAATCTGTATTAAAGTTCCCTTTGAAATAAACACCTCAATTTCCTTCATTTGTTGTTTTATGCGCTGATGAAATTGTACAAGCTCCACAAATTGCTTATAGAGATGATCCTCGCCTTCATACGGATGTAGTAGAGATAAACGCAAGCCCAGCATACGTAAATTAAGCTACATATGAAGCTTCTTTGGAATGGAGGAACTCTCCTGTGGTTATGGGGGCGTATGTAGTGAGGTAAAGTTGCTGACCGGTTTAACATGGAAAAGCCAGCGCGATCCTGGCTTACTGCGTCCCAAGTCGACTCACACCTCCCCGTGGTAACCCCTGGACACAGGGCGATGCATCCGCAAAGCTGCTGGCTAACGTGAGCGGCGATCCTCTTCTTGGGACAAGCAGGGGGCGTCGCATCGGGCTTGGCACCCGATAGGCGTATTTCCATCCGCCAATGAAAACTAACACAATGCCTCGGTTAAGGACCCCCCCCCGACGACGACCCACGCAAACGTTTTAAGGACCACGATTTGAGGATATGCACCTGAAATGTTCGCACCCTCAATAGAGAGCGCGCGGATTCCAACCTGGTGAATGTCCTCGAGGAACATTCATCAGACATTACCGCACTTCAGGAAATAAGATGGACTGGACTGGGGTGTAGGAAGATAAAATCCGAAACCAACGCCTAATGGGAGATCTACTACAGTGGACATGATTCGAAGCACGAGTTTGGTTGCGGCTTTGCAGTCAACAAAAGACTGTGCCGCTCTGTCATCAGCTTTACACCAGTTGACATGCGACTTGCCGCACTCAGACTTAAGGCAAAATATTTTAATATTAGTCTTATCTTCGGAAAAAGACGAATTCTATGAGCGCCTAGAAGACCTATATGAGCGCTGCCCCGATCACGACATCAAGATCGCTAGGCGACTTCAACGCACAAATCGGGAGAGAAGAAGCTCATCGCCCGACTATCGGCCGACTTAGCCTGCACGATGTAACCTCCGAAAATGGAGAGAGACTAATAGACTTCGCTGCGGGCCGGAACATGGTCATTAGTAGCACCAGATTTGAACACCGCAACGACCACAAGGAGACCTGGATGTCTCCTGATCAATCAACACGAAACCAGATTGATCACTTTGTGATAGACGAACGGCACTCTTCGAGTGTTCTAGACGTACGTATTGATTCGGATCAATATTGACTCGGATCACTACCTTGTTGCAGCCAAAGTACGCACACGGCTCAGTGTGGCACATGCCGCACAGTCTAATACACGCCGAAAGCTGAACGTTGCGAAGCTGCAATCACAACGGACATCCGAAGCCTACTCAGCAAAACTCACCCAGCTGCTCAGGGAAACCCCACCTGGCCCTCCTGGTGTTGACGAACAGTGGAAGCATATTTCACACTCTATGAGTACAGCTGCCAAGGAGGTTCTCGGATTCGCCGAAAACTCCCGAAAACAGTCATGGTACGATGATGAGTGCCGCCGCGCTACTGCAGAGAAAGACGCTGCCTACAGGAGAACTCTGCAGTCGGGAGCAACGCGGGCTGTTAATGAGCGATACCGGGAGAAAAGGAGAGAGGAGAAGCGCCTTTTCAGAAGGAAGAAAAATGAGCAGGAAAAGCGCATGAGGGAGGAAGTCGAAGTGTTGTTCGGAAGGAGTGAGACTTGAAAATTCTACCAAAAGATTAGGCAACTAACCGAAGGTTTAAAGCCCAGAGTCACACTATTGAAGGACGAGCACGGAAATCTGGTCAGAAATCCGGAAGTGGCACTAGACAAATGGAGAAACTATTTCTCTAACCTGCTGGGAGGTGATGACGAACACAATGCCGCCTCTGGGGAAGTAGCGACACCACCAATCGATAACATAGAGATAGATCCGCCGGACCATAATAAAGTCTTGTTAGCCATAAAAAGGCTATAAAATAAAAAATCAGCTGGCGCTGATGAGCTGCCTGCTGAATTGTTCAAGGCTGGCGGTGAGGAGCTGGTAAGGTGCATGCACCAACTCCTATGCAGAGTATGGTCCGAAGAAAGCATGCTCGAAGATTGGAACCTAAGTGTACTCTGTCCAATATTTAAAAAAGGAGACCCTGCGGTTTGCGCCAATTACCGCGGGATCAGTCTCCTTCCCATCGCATATAAGGTTCTATCATGCATCCTATGTGAACGTCTAAAGCCGAGAATAAGTGAACTGATTGAACCTTATCAGTGTGGCTTTAGACCTGGCAAGTCCACCACGGACCAGATATTCACATTGCGACAAATCCTGGAGAAGACCCGAGAGAGAAATATCGACACCCACCACCTTTTTGTTGACTACAAAGCCGCCTTTGACACGCCGATAAGGTCAAAGTTCTTTGAAGCCCTGTCTACCTTTGGTATTCCAGCAAAGTACGTTCGACTTTGTATGATGACGTTGAGAACCACACAAAGCTCCGTCAAAATAGGTAAAGACCGCTCCGTGCCTTTCGATACCAAAAGAGGTTTTAGGCAGGGTGATACCTTATCGTGCGACTTCTTCAATCTGCTGATGGAGTACATACTGCGCCAGTGCCCAAATGCTAAGAGAACGGGCACCATCTTTACCTGAGATAACATGCTACTTGCATATGCCGATGATATTGATATCATCGGCAAAAGCGAATCTGTGGTAAAACAGGCGTTCTCAGAGATAGAGAAGCAGTCAAAACTTATGGGCTTAGCGGTAAATGAGGATAAGGCGAAGTACCTACAATCAACGCGCAGTGATTGTGCAATGGGACAATTTCAAGGTTGTTAAGAATTTTCTACCTCGGAACGACGATAACCAGCGACAACAACACCAGTCTGGAAATCCGAAGAAGAATTACTCTTGCAAACCGATGTTATTACGGGCTCAATAAGGAGTTAAAGAGCAGAGACCTCTCTTGGAAAACGAAAATTGCGCTATACAAGTCGCCTATCATCCCAGTCCTGCTATACGGCGCAGAAGCATGGACAATGACAAGAGAGGATGAGGCGGCAATTGGCGTGTTCGAGAGAAAAGTTCTTCGGAGGTTTTATGGACCTCTAAACGTTGGCGGCGAATTTCGCATCCGAATGAATCACGAACTGTATGAGCTCTATGGGGACACTGACCTAGTCAAGCGTATAAAACAACAGCGGCTGCGCTGGATAGGACATGTTACCCGTATGAATGATAACGCTCCAGCAAAGCGTGTTTACAATCGGCAAGCGATCGAGTTGGGAGGCATTCCCCCGGCGGGTCGACCAAAGCGGAGATGGCGCGACCAGGTGCAGGGAGACATTGCGAAGCTGGGAGTGTCCTTCTGGTGGAGTGCCGCTCGGGACAGAGGCGAGTGGCGGGCATTAGTGGCCGCGGCCGAGACCGTAAAACGGTTGTGATGGCCAAAGAAGAAGAAGAAGAAGAAGATGAAGCATCAAATAACAATTGAGCAGATCCATAGAGACGTTGCTGATACAAGTATGTGGTGCAGCCAAAAACTCAAAGAAAAACTTGTACCAGTAATTTTTCGGTTGTGTCCAAGCGAAGGGAAGCCATATCCAAAAAGGCATATCATTGGGAAAATTCAGAAGTGCGGAAATCAAAACACAAGGCACCATTCCCATACTAAGCAGTAAGAACGCCAGGCTCAGACAGCGAACTCGTTGATGTTCTTGAAGGAACATGAGTTTCTCCTCCATTGAAATTACTGCAAATGTCTCACTATTGCTCCATTCATGTAGTATATTCTTAGCCATATGCGCGTAACGCCAATTATTAAGAATCTTAGCCAACATCGCAGTCATTGTCAAGGCCAAAAACAGCACATCCATAGTATGTTCAAGATTGGTGCTCGAAAACGCTTCAACATACATTAAGGACGTAAATATTAAGCTTGAAAGTTGAATAAAATACCGTTGTCTATTCAGAAAGCACCAAAACATAGATGTAGGCCACAAGCCAGATAATCCCATTATAAGCTCTATAATATGTGCTGGATATATGTTGTCGAATGCCATAATGATAAATGTACTTTGATTGGTCTTTCTTACAAGCTAACCCTTAATATAGTGGTTGGTAATTGATTTTTGTTAATTGCTTTATTGTAAGAGCGTTTCTCAGCTTTCAATTAAAATGCAATTAGTAAAAATTTAATATGTTTCCTAATATGAAAATCGATATCAAGTTGCTGAAGTTAAAGATGATACCAGAGGTGCCCAAAAAAATCTAAAAAATTTTTGAACCGAATCCTTTTTAAATACGGGCGATCAAGATTGGATGGTCCCAAATATCTTTATAGGATAAATGTTGTCGAATGTCATAATGATAAATGTACTTTGATTGGTCCTTCATACAAGCTAACCCTCTAACGAGTGGTTGGTAATTGATTTTGGCTAATTGCTTCATTGCAGGAGCGTTTCTTTGCTTTCAATTAAAATGCAATTAGCAAAAATTAAATAAGTTTCCTAATATGAAAATCGATATCAGGTTGCTGACGTGAAATATTATACCAGAGGTGCCAAAAACAACTCTAACAAATTTTTGAACCGAATCCTTTTTAAACACGGGCGATCACGATCGGGTGATCACACATACCTATATAAGAGGTTCTTTAGAGCGAACTATTAAAGTTTATTTAAATGGATAATAAAGACTTGATAGATGGCATATGAAGGTCAATCTGTACAAAAAAATGTGAAAAGTTGCATAATTTTATAACGGGCTTAGAGTACGATAGTTATAGACAGATAGATTGACAAAAGGACAAGCCCCTGATGGAACTGGGAAGACATTCGTCATATTATTGACTTTTGCCACTTTTTGTGGGAGATCCGATATTACGTTAGCACAGGCTTCTTCTGGAAAAGCGGTCACATTGTTAGAAGGATGCCGTGCAGCTCATTCAGCTTTAAAATTTCCATAAAACCTTTAAACTACTTAACAACTGACATGTATTATTGCGAAACACTCCGCTATGGCTAAAATGTTAAGTCTTAAATCATCATTTGTGACGAATGCACAATGCAGCACAAACGCGCATTGGAAGCACTTGATCAAACATTAAAATGACTATGAAGTTTTGGAAGCGTAATTATTTTATTGTCTGGCAATATCTGCCCAACTTTGCTGGTCAAGATCGAGCTCTGCCGAAGAAAAAACGATTGCCATAAATCATCCAATCTGCGGCGCTTGAAAAGAAACTTTTGCTGGAAAAAAACATTAGAATTGCATTGCTGAAGGATCCATCTGCTCAAGTTTAGTCCAACCACTTATCGATAAAGGCCGTTTTACTGTCGACGAATCGAACATATTGATTTGATTTCATATCGAGTTATCGAAAGACGAGCTCATCCACAAAGTATTCCCGAAAATCATTGCTAACCTCAAAAATAAAGAATGATTGCGTGAGCGAGGAAGTTTAGCGGCTCAGAGATTTGATGCGGATGACTTAAACTTTGTAATTCAAGATCAAATCAGTGGTACTCTGCCTTCATTCAAAACTATTAACTGTCTTACAAATGATGACGAATCCACAACAATTTACAACTAACCAATTTTGAACCAAACCAAACCAAACCAAAACCGAACCATCCCAACCGGCATGCTTTCGAAGTTGCTAAACAGTACTGAAAACCACAAAGGTAATTGGTTCGGTTCGGTTTAGTTTACTGACGAAATGTAAGACGTTAAGCGATTTCCTTCAAAGGAATTATTTTAATTCTTTTCTTAAGAAAAGTTCTACTTATCGACCGAATTGATACTTAACCTTTCATTGCTTATTGATTTGAGTGGGTATCCCATTTCCTCCTCGGGACGATATTCTCAATATTCTTCTCAATAAATTCAGCAGATTGTTTTCGGCTCAATTAAGACAATGCAACCGAATAATGCTCTGTTTTTACAGTAAAACGAAGCCTAAATATATTTGCGAGTTTTAAGTAAAAATTTCAAAGTTATTGAAATGTTTTCTGAGAATTCAATTCAATATTCGAAAACAGGCTTCCATTAAATTTTTAATAACCGCGGCTTAGTTAGTTCCGAAAACCAATCAATGATCCAAACCCGTAGCTCAAAATCTGTGTGAGCCACTGCCCTCCAGGCACGCTAGGTCGACGCAATGCCATGCAGTAGCCGTCATAAGCGACGCTCAATAGACGCAATGCCATGCAGAGAAGCGACATAAGCCTCAATCGTTGTCGTCACGATGCATCACCGTACAAACAGCAACGCTGGGTCGACAAAAATTTAGAAAATTTACGTTTTTCTCATGTTTTATTTAATCTTGCGCCTAATAAGAAAACAAAAAATGTTGTATGTATATTACAATGTGCTTCACTGAAGAGAATCAACCTCTTTGTAGGTTGCGATGGCTGAGAACGACAAGTCCTCCTCCCACGTAGGCCTCCTTGGGCCCATTGCTATGGGCTAAGTTTAAGTATAAGCTAAGCTGAAAAATACTTTTATAGCTTAAACAAATTCAGTATCTTTCAATGTAATATGATGAAACGTACACAAGTGCTAAAAGTGGTATTTCTCCATTGAAAAAAATCGCAGAATTGTTTGGGATGGTTCATTTCAAAGCTTAAAAGTGGTACTTTCCGATTGTTTCAAAGACAGTCCAAGCAATAGAATGGATTCCCTGAAAACTTTATGCTCTTTAGCAACTTTATGCTCAAATTACTAAAAATCTCGACGTGATGGACAATTTCTAAAAACGCAGTGTTGCTTAGCACACGAAAATCATCTATAATCAATACCAACCCTTCAAGATACTGGAAAAAGTCGAATTTTGTTACCTTGTGTAATTTATGGTTACGAAACATAGTCCATTCAAATTTTGCGGACTTCTTTTCTCGGAAAGTTCACTTAAATTTTTATTTTTATATGATGCACTTAGTGCTTAGTACTTACTTACCAAGAACTGGAATTTACAGCCATGCTCCCATTTTCGCATACGCAAAAGTTCTACGATTTAAATCCGATTTTTCGACCAAATTTGCTCTCCAAATCGCTAAACTTTTGCGAAATGCAAAAATGGGAGCATGGCTGTTAGAAACAGTTGCATTAGCCTAAAATATTGAAATATTTTAACCCCAAATGCCTGAAAACCAGTCCATTTACCCCATGGTGCCGTCCAAGCAATACATATTTCAAGCTCGCTCCACACACCTCTCATTCAATGGGCTCCTCCGGCATTTAATTGTCTTGATGCTATGCGTTTGTGAGGACTTTGAGCATGAAATGCTGGGCTGGAATTTAATTTAAATAACTTTGCATGAATGCTGAAATAGGAGCATTTTGCAATCCTTTGTCCAGACTTCCACCCTCCATACTTATTTGACATCAATTAAACTACACGCTTGCACTCAACACTAATGTGGCGCGCTGTCCGTTTCACTTTGAGAGCAAGTTTAATTATTGCACATACAGGTGGAGCAGTTGGATGGGGAGGGGATTATAAAAAGTTAATGCCAAGCCAAAGGGTTTTGTGGTTAAATGCTCAATTGTGTAAATCTGTGGTTAGCATTAGGAGCGTTGAGCTTTTAATTGTTATTTACCAAGGTTAGCAAACAGAAATTTAATTGTTGGATATGATTCTTGCATGCTGGATGGAGGGATTATGACATAGAACACTGCTTTAAACAGTTGTCATTTTGAGTTGATTTATGTGCATTCTCCTTTATACTCTTAGTCCCGTATTCAAGGCAATGAAATTCCAGCTAAGTAGTTGAAACAATGTAGATGAGCAGCCATAATTTATGCTCCAAAAAACGCTTTAATGTATGCTACACAGAGTGGAAACCACACAATCTCAAACGAATTCCGAAAAAAAAATGCAAATTAAAAACCAAACGACCACAATGACATGGACTGGGACGAAGTTTTTATACCCTGCAGAAATAGTTGGCAACAAGACCAACACAATTTGAGAGCAGGGGACAGCAAACATATATTCAAAGCGTCCAACTCAAAGCAACATTTTTCATGGTTTGTTAATTAATGCAATTTTAGCTGTGTTAAAAGTTAAAAGAATTTTCCCCCGTGTTTCGTCATACTTGCACACTGGCATACATTTGCATAATTAGTAGTAAAAGCAACCAACATTACATAAAAAAAATCTCTTTTAACGAGGACATTATAGAGCTTAATTTTACTACAACTAAACGCATATGAAAGTTGCATGGAAACCCGCATATGCAAAGAGGTATTCTCCTTTATTATCGATCCTAATACGCTGAAGCTGCGATTCGCGTGTTGAATACCAAAAAATTAAAATGAAATGCCTGGGTGTGGTATTCACAAAAATTGAGGTGAGAATTGTGTGGTTGACATTTGCCTAAAGCTAGATTTAAGTTAAGCTGAAATTTATTAGCATTGCATACTTATGAGCGCCAAACTTAAATATGGATTAATCACATTTTAAACAATTTTTAAAAAATCTTTTATTTTTTTGTGGAAATATTTTTTAAACATATAAGAAAGTTGGTCCACTCGACTGTAATACACTCTGCCCCAGCGTATGTAAGTAAAACTAGCTTGTCAAGATGACACAGCCCCAAAGGGCCAAAGCCGAGCCTCTCTCAATCTCTTGGCTTGTGCGCTTCTAATTTTAGCACAAGAGAAAGGGACCTACAGTTTAACGCCGAATCCGAACGGCAGTTTGAGAAAGCTTTTCATGGCTAATTACTACAAAAGCTGGCGACAACAGCAGTGAGGTGACCGGTTGTGTAAGTTTATTCAAAGAAAAAACTTTTCTTTAGATGTTCCGAGGCGGGATCAAACCCACGACCTCATGCAGAGCAATCGCGCCGCTGAGCCGCCCCAGCGTATGTGTATGCTCAAAAATAGCTGTTTGTTGGCCATTAACGCATAGCGCAGTCCTAGTGTAAATTCTTGACCGACTTTCTTACTTGTTTTTGTATGGAAAATTTAAGGACATACTGTTATCCCTTGACACGCTAGCTAGAGAAAACGAAAGCTTAAGTTAAAGTCGGCCCAGCCCGACTTCGGTATACCCGTTACTCAGGGCAATATGTATTATGTAGCCTTTCCTTATGTTAATTAACAGGGCATTAACATTAATGTTACCATTTCCACATTATGTAAGCAAACAGCGCCTGCATCGCAAAAAAGTATACAACGTTTTTTATAACCTTTATAACTCTGCCATTTATTATACGATCTTTATGCAAATTTCAGAGATTGAAAGATTTTGGGCACATAATCTTCACTGCATACTATGAGCTTGATATCTTCAAAATTTTTAAAATTGGAAATAAACTTGATCTGCGTACAGACAATAGGAGTCTACATACAAAATTTGGTGGCTCTAGCTCTTCTAGTCTCCGAGATCTAGGGGTTCATACAGACAGACGGACGTGGCTATATCGACTCGGCAGTTGATGCTATTCAAGAATATATATATTTTATGGGGTCAGAGATGCTTCCTTCTACCTGTTACATACATTTGCACGACTTTAGTATACCCTTTTTACTCTACGAGTGACGGGTATAAAAACTTTACTTATGACTTTGATTTGAAACCCGTTTCATAATGCTTAATTATCATTGAATCAAAAAATAGATTCAAAAACGACCAATAACTAACAAAGCGTCCGAATTGCAAACCATGTTTCGGTACTGCACCAGTAAAAAGCAATTTGATGCTAGGCGGCACTTGCTCCATCTGTATCGGAGAATCCTTCTCCATGTCCAGGGAGAAGCTCAGATATAGCTGGTATGCCATCTGTAAGACCGCCCATGTGGACACCATCCGAGCGTGCACAGCCCATTATAGTGGTGACCCTGGATATGATTGCGACAATGATTGTGTCGCAGTAGCCTAAAAAATTTACACTTCTTCTTCTTTCTTCAGCGCTACAGAAAATGGCCCTATGAAACAAACCAAGTCATTGCCTGTGTGTCTTAAATAATGACTATTTTAAAATCTTCTTTTATTTTATTGTTTTAATTGTTTTTTTTTTAGACAGTTTGGATATAGTTCTTTATGGTATAATGTACAATTTCCGCTAAAGGCTTGATTCCAGATGACAAAAAAATTTATTTCGACACAATTCTTCATTCAAATAAGACTGTTTTTCATAAGTTATCAGATTTCAAAGCAGCTCATAAGTGTTTCGATTCTGGAAATCAGCCTTAAAGGCCTATACTCAGATAAGATAAAAATTTAGTTCGGCTCAATACTTTATATGAATAGAACCACATTTGAACAGTTTTGAAATCTGATATGCTTTGGAGCAGCAGTCTTATCTAAATGAAGTATTGCAAAAAACTAAATTTTTATTTCATCTGAGTATTCGCCTTAAGAGTACCCAACCGACAATTTCTCGTATGTTTCCTGACCTACGAGAATTACGTAAGTTTCTCTAAAAATTGAAGTCCGCTTTTCCTTTAAAGATGCGGGCTTTAAACGGACATCAGTTATTAAGATAGTTTCTCTTAAATTCGAAATCCGTTTTTCCTTAGAGATGCGGGTTTCAAACGAAAAAGATTCAGTATTCGATACGTTTTGGACACGTTTACGCTATCGAGAAAGTATCGAGAACGGATCCGAAAACGTGTATCGAGAACTTACGTTTTGCCGCCACAAACTGAGCGACAGGTAATACTTTTTCGGACCGAAAACGGAACACGTTCTCGATAGTTTAGTAAGAGTAAATTTCTAGAAAATGTCGAAAACGAAGCCGTTCTCGAGGAATAGCGTTTCAATAGAACAGCTTCAATATCCGTAACGATTTTTTGTTTAATTTGGTAACAGGCAATTAGCTGGGACGGAAGCCCCCTTCTAATTTAAAAGAAATAAGCTGTCTTGCTTATGAGTCAATAGGCCGCGATCAAACTCTCTGCAGGGTAAAACCCGCTTTCGGACTTTGATCGTTTGCACTCTCTCTTCCTATCTCCTTCTCTCTCTGTCCCTTGCTAAGTCCTTATACATTTGCAATTGGTGGGCAACTGCATTCACACTTCTCTGTAGAAATAACTTTGGGGTCCTAGTGGTTAGTAAGAGTTGAGATGGTACAGCCCTTTTAAAAGACAGCATTTCTGATCCCGTAAGCGGGACTGAATCGGCCCACCAAGAATGCGTGATATTTGTTTCCGATTTTAGTTTCTTTTTATCAAAATCAGAATAGTTGGCCAGACTTTCGAAAATTGACAAACCGACACAGGTAACACATTATACAATAACTACAAGGTAGCGCAACCGGAAATGCCTTCTCGCATGCGCGAGAATTTATCGAACCCCAGGGATGAAATACACAACAAACCAGGGCCACACAGTCGATTTTTTTAAATTTTTGACAGCGGTCGATAAAGGTTATTCCGACACCAGGACATCGAAAGGGACCATGTCAGTTCGATGTACCGAATTACACCTTTGAATGACTGAGAATATCAAAGCTGCGTAGTGAGCTACCTTGTTATTATTGTATCATGAAATCTACATCATTGTTCATATTTTGATTTAGAAATGATAGTGCTCCGATTCAGCACTTTTCTATACTGTCAATGAATAACAATACTTTTTAAGTTCTAAAAAAAGTGACTAAAGCAGCGGTGGGCATGAAATTTGTTTTTGGAAGCAGTTCAAAAACATCAACTGAAAAAAACAACCCTTATTAGCAAAGCACTCGGCTGGCGCCATGCCCCAAAACGCAATAGATTTGTGGTTGCTTCCGCTACGAAGAGAGGCAATTGAGCTTGTGATTCTGTCTGCTTGTGTGCGTCGGGGAGTAGTTTTTAATGCGTCTGCGAGGCGTCTGTTGCGTAAAATAACTCTCGGGAGCTGGGAGCAAGGGCTTGCCCATCACTGGACTAAAGATATTATTTGAACTGAACTTTTTTCCAAGCAGAGGATGTCCGAGGTTAATAACATAGAAAGTTTTTAAGGGTCACGCTTCAGAACCAGTTTGTAGCCTTGTAAAAATGGCACCTTAATAGCCGTCATCAATTGTAGCTCAATTTATTATCAGCATTTTTCAATATAAAAAATTCGGAGAGCTGAAATAAAAAAATCGCCGGAAAAAGTACCCAAAAATGTTAGATATCCGATATATCTCTTTGGAAAAATATTCGACCATGATAAGTCGTCGTATTGAACAAAAACATCGAAAATGCGATATATCGGTTTTATTTCCGACATCCCTACGAGCTAGTCTAAGTATAATACATTCAAAATTTCTAAACGGAAATGAAATTCGTAAAAAAAAAACGTTTCGGTATATTTCTAAGACTTTTATGTTATGAAAAATATTTATAAAAACTGTCTTTTCTACTCCGTACCAGAGGTACACAGAGTATATTAAGTTTGTGCAAAAGTAGGTAACAGGCAGAAGGAAGCATCAACTGCAGAGTCGATATAGCCATGTCCGTCCGTCTGTCTGTCCGTCTCTCCGTATGAACAAACAGATGTCAGAGATGGTAAGAGAAAGAGGTTTGACATGTACGGGACATATACTTATTATTCTGGCAGGCAGATCAAGTTTATTTTTAATTTTGGCCACGCCCCCGCAAATTGGAAAAAACGTCATATCTCCCACAGTTTTATAGATAGAAGGTTCGTCCCTTCTGAACATATTTAGTAATCAGGATTATTAACCGATCCGCCAACAGAATGGTAAAGATCGGATGAACGGTTGTCGAGTTATAAGGAAAACAATCAATTATGGGCAGCACCGGTCGCAACGGTGATGGGCAGCACTTCACAGGCACAGAGTATGTTATAGTCGAGCTTGACCGACTTTCTTTCTTGATTTTTTTTAAATATGCCTTTACAAAAGGCTTCTGAAGGAATATCATTCTGAAAATACATATTTTTACATCATTCTCAACACTAATGTCGAAAATTTTCCCGCTGGAAATGGGCAAAATACAATAGAAATTATCCATAAATTGAATGTCACTTAGGGCCGATTTAACATCATCTATAAAGCAGCTATCTGTCACATAACCAAACAAAAACCAGAGTAAATTCAATGTTATTTAGGATATGAAAAGTCAGGTCAACTTTTAGCCATATAACGGCCAAATCACCACCACAAACTAACACCGCATGCTTTTCTGTTTTGTGTGTGTGTTAGTGAAGCGGCCGTAAATGGCTGCTGAAATCAGCAAAACGGCAAAATCGCAGATAACTGAAGCTGCAGCTGCAGCAGGTAGCCGGCAACATGCAAATAATGCAAAAATTCTATAGTTTGAACAATAAATGACAGTAGCGAGTCCAAAGACAATGACAATGCTGGACACAATGCGGTGCCAGGCAACGGATATGGCCAGCGACGAGGCAAACAGGCCAAATGTGTTGCATGACCAGTACGTGATTTTCAACATGTGCCACAAATATTTATGATAAATTCTAGTAGAAAATTAATTGATTGTCATTTGCTTACCGGAAATAAACGCCGGCTTGTCGTTGATCAATATCCGAGTTATAAATGCGGCCCACTCGACATTTGCTGAAAAAGATGCCAATGAAGGAGGGATCTCGTTTGTGTGGCCAGTCTTTGATGGGAAACACTAATGGATAAGTGAGGTACTCTGGTGGATCTGAAAACTCCAGATAGCCGTTAAGTGAGAGCTGAAAATAAAGTGAGCATTAGTAGAAATTTTTCATTCATATTTGTGCCAACTTACGCGTGTGTAGTTGAATCTGAAGCCATAGAAGGGCAATTGGAAATTCAAATTTTTGTGCAATTGTGTCATCGAAGCATGGATATCAAATTGATAATCACCACGGCCGCCATAACTGTCCTTGTCAAAGAACCAGTACATGAAAGTGCTTCTCAACTCAGCCAGGCGGGCGGGAGAAATTGTATAACCTCCAGCCGCCGTTGAGGGAGAGGCAGATGGTGCCACATTATTGTTGGGATCTGTGTAGGATATTAACATTACTTAGTAAAGTCGCGGGCATATAATTACAATTTTCAGGTTTCAACACCTAATCCCTTGAGATTACATTTTCAATTTTATCCACTGACCAGACTCTTCACCCTCGGTCTCTGTGGATGTAGTCTGCGGTGCAAGGAAAACTTTGCACTTTTTTTGCTTTTCTTTTCTTTTCTTATTGCAGCTTCCTCACTTTAAACTTGGCTGGCTACTAAAAGGTCACAGTTAATATTCATTTCTGTTTTGCCAACGTGGCTACTGTTTCTGGTCTATTTTCTAATTTTCTTTTTGTGGCTACTGCCTTTGGCATTTGACTGTCTCGGCTGCCTTTTAAAGTAATTTAAGCTGATTAAGTGCAAAGCTGACGATCTAAATGGACACAGGAAGGAAGTAGCTTAAAGCTATTGCTTTTGATGGTCGCCAAGAAGTGGAAAATGCAACTGAAGTTTATGGTAGGACAATAGAATCAAAAAATAGCAAGAGGAAAATGTTTTAAATGTAGGAAAGTTAAAGTTTGGCTACCTTAACTAATGCCAATTCAAGACAGAACTAGTTGGAGTATTAAATACAACAATCATTAATGACTGGCAGGAAGTAGTGGAACAGATCCACAGATTGGTTTGTTCTTATGCAACATATTGTGTGCTAGATGGGTGCCGCAGTTGCTCACAATGGAACAGAAACATTATGGTAAGATAGTTTCAATTTTGAGTTTATTGCACCTTGAGACCTTTAGAGTAAGTACTGTACAAAGCTTGCAGCTTGTACCTTCGGGTTCAATAAAAAATTTAGACGCTGACAACGGTTCAAGATTTTGCAGTATGGCCGTCGAAACAATCTGTCTGAGTAAACCAATCAGCTGTGCCATACGTGTATGTATAAAAATCTTTGTTGATTTCTTTTGATTATTGAATTATTATCTATCCTTGTCCTGGAAACGGCTAACAAGCACTTTGACTAAAATCTAAATAGGTCGCTTAACCCCATATACAAATCAGTATTTCGAATAAATCGAACTTCGTCTTAAGATGTTTAAAATAGTGATTTTCTTCCATTTTTTATTAATCGACTGCTGCCAATTTAAATTGAATAAAGTGTCAATGTTGCAAAGTTATTGTCATTGAACGACGAATACACTCAGAGAATAAATCAAGAACTTTGTACTTGAATTAAGTACAAACAACGTCAAGTGTATAGAAAGTTCAAAAATACTTGATTTAAGTACAAAATTGAAATTCTGAAATACTTAATATAAGACTGTTACGAGTTACACTAAGAACATTTCCAATTATTTTCAATTTTTGTTGATTATACTTTTAGGTCTTAAGTCAAACCCAATAATAACTTTAAATAAGTGCAAAATATACTTTCTGGATAACGAATTAATTCCAAAGTCCACACCAATACATTCTTTGAACAATATAAGTAAAGTCAAAGAATTAATGAAGCTTTTGTTATAACTCCAAAAATTCTAAAGCTATTTCCAATTTGTTCTTGAATTTAGTTCTTTGTATTGAAACAAAGATCGCTGGAAGTATCCAAACACCAAGATGGTATTATTGAAGGTCAGAAATCCTCCATTAATTCTTAAGAAAAAAGTTGGAACCAGTTGGTATTTTTAAGAAAAGATTCGCATTAATATTAGTTTAATTTTCCGTTGGACTCAATCCAAGATATCCCACCCGACAATTTCTCGTATGTGTCCGGACCTAAGAGAATTACGTAAGTTTCTCTAAAATTCGAAGTCCGCTTTTTGTTAGAGATGCGGATTTCAAACGGAAATCAGTTATTTCGATAACCTCTCTTAAATTCTAAATCCGTTTTTCCTTAGAGATGCGATTATCAAACGGAAATATTCAGTTTTCTATCGAGAAAGTGTCGAGAATGGAACCGAAAACGTGTATCGAAAGCTTACGTTTTGCTGCCACAAACTGAGCGACAGGTAATACTTTTTCGGACCTAAAACGGAACACGTTCTCGATAGTTTTGTTAGAGAAAA
Organism: Lordiphosa collinella; assembly: GCA_018904265.1. Taxonomy (NCBI): domain Eukaryota; kingdom Metazoa; phylum Arthropoda; class Insecta; order Diptera; family Drosophilidae; genus Lordiphosa; species Lordiphosa collinella. The sequence goes on along the minus strand of JAEIFV010000500.1, from coordinate 142,156 downwards.
TTTCGGATCCGTTCTCGAGGTCGATTGTCGGGTGGGATTATGTACTTATACTAAGAAATCGCTTTTCCGAAAATTTACGGCTTACAGTTAGTACGAAATGTTGTGGATTTAAGCAAGTCTGTTCTCATTTCAAGGATTTTAGCAGAGGTTCTTCGATATTATAATTGTACGTATTTAATTTATGTACTTCCAAGAACAAAGCACACTTTAAATTGTTTGGGTCTGTATCCAGATGTGGATTAATTCGATTTAAAGTCAAATTTTCATACAAAAATGACAGAAGAAAAGTGGAAATAAAATTTTGCTTTAAGACTTTTATGAAAATTTTACTTCACATCAAATTAATTCACATCTGGATACATGCCTTTAGTATGAATTACATATGTTTGACGGTGAGCTTCGATAAGCCTCTTGCAATTGTTGTTGTCTTTGAAAACTTCAAACAAAAACACGCACGGGAAGGAATGCGTATCAAAATACAAATGCAAAAAAGGCTCAGCTATCTCTTTGCTCTCACAAATTGTTTGTTTTGTGTCTGTGATTATTCGATTTAAAGTCAAATTTTCATACAAAATGACAGAAGAAAAGTGGAAATAAAATTTTGCTTTAAGACTTTTATGAAAATTTTACTTCACATCAAATTAATTCACATTGGTACATGCCTTTAGTATGAATTTCATATGTTTGACGGTGAGCTTCGATAAGATAAAAGTCTTTGCAAGTATTTGTACCGAACGAACTTTACTTATAACGGCTCCCATCAGAACTTCGATTTTGACACAAGGGGCTTTGTGTCAATGCGTTTATAATTTTAATAAACTAAAAGTAGAAATTATCAACTAAAAGTCCAAAGCGAATTTTTCTTGGCGTTTATGAAGGAACTTAAGGACATAGCCAACAAAATTAAAAAGTCCACTATATCCACTATATCACTAATTGTTTTTTCTGTACATTTCAGCCTAGATTTCTAAAAATAGTATCCGAACCGAACTGAGAGCAAGTATTCCATCTTTATTTTCTTTTGGTGTGGCTGGCTTGTGTACCTAGACTTTAGAAATTAAAAATGATAACACATAGTATTGTCCAGATAAATTAAACGAATGACGGATTTTGAGCATGAATGTATGTATTAACTATATTTTTAAAATATAATCAGGCGTTTTCTACAAACCTCTAGCAACCCAAAAGCAACTCAAAAGAAATTTTCGGTATTCCTGAAATCTCTTTTGTTGGTTTTCAATTGACTTATGGTCAATTTTTTGTTAATAAAGAATTTTGAGTCAAATTAAAAAATATTGATTAATACTTTGATACCTAACTAGTCGTATTGCATTAAAATAATTAAAGATTTTATGCGTTCACAGTAAAAAATAATAATTTTAAAATATATTCAAAAAAACAACGCAAGAGACAAAAAGCAGCACAATACAACGGTGAGAAAACCTGCCAACTTATTCCAAATATGACAAAGACATTTTCAAAGTTAACATTTTATACGTTCTGGAAGATTTGTATGGAAAATGAAGACAATGTATATTGGATCCAAAATAAATGCTGAACAACTCAAACAGTAAGTCCTTAATAAAGCTTAAAATCTGATTGAGATGTATCTTCGGTATTAACCCTTCCACTTTTACAGCCAAAATTTGTATTTCTCTAACTATTAAGTATACCGAATTAATCAGTCTATTTGGGGACTTAAAAATAAAATTGAACTTAAAAATAATATTTCTCAAGGGTTCAAATTCAAAATCCTTGATTTTTGATGAGTGTAGTTTCAATTAACCTATACATTTCATGCTTTATTCAGCGGAGATGCCTCTCAACTCTATTAATGAGTACGTTTATTATCTCTTGCCTCTTAATTGCATACTTTCATATTGCATCAGTTGGAATTTCTCTTGCAGGGCCAATTAACGTTCGTTTACAATGACAGCAGAATATTTACCATTAATTATTCAGTCATTATTCTTTGTCATTAATTCGTAATTGAATGATACTTGAAGTAAGACGTGTGGGTATTGCAATCTCCGGACTCACAGCTGTCACAGAATGGTTTAGTTTTTAATCTATTTATGAATTAATAAATGGCAGGCAGCTCACACTCGCTAATCCTTTTTGGGTGAGGCATCATAAAATGAGGATTAGCGAAATTGAAAAGGAGCAGCCGGTCAGCAGTTGGTCGATGTCGGTTTCGTGCAAAATTGGTGCGCGGAAAACACGCAAAACTCGCGTGTGCGGGTTAAAAGAATTCTTGAGAAATTTGTACATTTTTTCTCTTTTTTTCCGGGAATTCATTTGAAAAGGCAAAATGACAAAAATAATGTCAAGTCAAAGTGTGGCAAGAAATATTCTAGAGATGTGCGGGTTGATAAAATGAAGCTTGTATTCCATATTCATATTCATATTCAAACAAGCAATATAATGATAGAAAATTCCAGATTCCTTAATATGGTATTATAGTTTAACTACCTGCACAAGGGTGTCCACAGGTAGACTAAGCGACACCATGACAGCTGGCAGGACTTACTACATCAGGTAGCCAGCCCGCTGCTTCTCCTCTTTCCTCTGCCTATATAAGCCAAGTGAAAATTGAAAATATCAACTCATTCGTTTCGCAGACCTCATCATGAGCATAAGCACGTTTAATTTTCAGTTTTACAACTACAAACTGCCCAGCAGTACCCCAGCCATGGGTTCATCCACCGGCTCTTCCTTCATTAGTGAACTAGAAATGGACATTGATGAAGAAACATCCAGCCCTTCAGGTACAGCTACGCCCGTACAGAGATTGGAACCATCCAAAGCCACTCCCGTGCCCGCTCTGCGTCCCCAGCTTCATACACCTCGCAAGCGTTGGTCCATGGAGTTGCGCGAGAAAGTTTTGGAAATGTCCAAACGCAACAACGGCTCTGATGAAGAAATAGTCGAGGTAAAACCACAACCCCAAGAGCAGAATCCTACTCGCAGTGTCAGCGACAAAATTAACTTTTTCAACAAGCTGACCAACACTTTTGAGTCCACACGCAACACCAACAACCGCTTCATTTCGCTGTTGCGGTCCACTCGACCCATGGGCATTGCCACCACCAACCAACACCCGGTAGTACCTCCACCCAAGCCCAAACGTTTGACAGCCCAAACAGCAGGGGGTGGAACAGCAGCGGGATCCCCCGCAGGTGTCACACCCACACAACGGAAAAGTTCATTGCGTCGCAAGCCTTCATTTCGAGAGGAGAAATCCTCACGGGCCACCATTGTACGACAAAATTCGAATGCATCGCTGAGACCACAACGTCACGCTATGATGGAGGATTTGAGTCTAGTGGTGCCCGTTCGATTGCGCATTGCCGAATACGAGCAACGCATTTCAATGGGTGCGTAGAAACTAATGAACAAACGTAACTAAATTTTAATGCAAAGCAAAAATTAATTTAATATAAATATTAAAAATTGTAGTTAACCTTTAATGCCAAATAAATTGAGACAAGAACTAAACTGAAACTCTAAGCTGTGTTTAAAAGGAGAGACTTGAGAAATTACTGAAATTTAAGACTGGTTTGGTTTCATCTATGACTAGAAAAAGCAAAAAAGTCGTTCCTTCTATGCGTTGTTAACTCCTGGGTAAAATTATAATACACTTCAAGTGTATAAAAAACATGAAATTAAGTTATAAAATATTAATGGTCGATTTTACTTCTTCTACATAGACCTATAAGTCGCATAAACTTACAAATAACAGATCAAATTCTAAGTTTATCTGACAAATAGCAGCTATCTAGAACATGTGAAATTGGGCCTTCGTCTTGTCAGTCAGAAATAAGATTCATTTTTAATGCCCCAAACGCAGTATAGGCTATCCTAACATCTTTTTCACTTTGCATCCATACTAGAGATCTGCAGCACTGCACCGCAAAAGTACTTGAAATTTTTAACACCCGAATGTCCCAGCCACTGCAACAAAATGTATGCAGTCTTCACTCTACTCCTGGCATATTTGTGCTTCGCACATGCATCTCAATAATACCATCACGACAATGAGTTTGTGTTTAATTTGACACTGCATACGCTTTAACAGCGATAGCACTTGTAGTTGAACAAAATCTGATCCATAGCATCGAGACAGCTGTCTTACTCGATTTAAACTTATGTTTCTTAGTCAAAATCAACTATAAGTTTGCAAGAAAATTTATTTGAAACATCTTTTGATTTTGGTACGGAAATTTAAGTAGGAGTGAAATTTGATATCAGCGTCACGCGCCACGCTTCTTTTTCTTTGGCCATCACAACCGTAATACGGTCTCGGCCGCTGCGACTAATGTCCGCCACTCGCCTCTGTCCCAAGAGACATTCCACCAGAAGGGCACATCCAGATTCGAAATATCTCTCTGCACCTGGTCACCCCATCTCCGCTTCGGCCCTTGGACCTTGGCTTGTGCGCTTTTAATTTTTAGCACAAGAGAAAGGGACGAACAGTTTAACGCCGAATCCGAAAGACAGCTTGAGAAGCTTTTTCATGGCTAATAACTGCAATGCTGGCGCCAACAGCAAAGAGGTGTGGCCGGGTGTAATGTTTATTCAAAGAAGAAACTTTTCATTAGATGTTCCGAGGCGGGATCGAACCCACCACCTCATGCACAGCGGTCGCACACAATAGCCGCTGAGCCACCCGGCCTTACGCTTACATGGCATATATTGTGGCTTTGTAAAGCCCTTCACAGTAGTCAAGTACTGATTATAGAGTACTTAGCATCAAGTAAGTGGTATAGAGTACTGAGTACGCAGTATTAAATACTTACTTCTAAGTATCGAGTATTGAGTATCTTATTATTGACTACTGAGTATCGAGTATAGATTATCGAGTGCTTAGTATCGATTTTCGAGAACTGAGTATCGAGTACTTAGTATCGATTTTCGAGAACTGAGTATCGAATTCTTAGAATCCAGTATTGAGTACTGTGTATCGAGTAGGTTGTATCGAGAAACGAGTATCGAGAACTGAGTATTGAGAACTGAGTATCGAGAACTGAGTATCGAGTACTGTGTATCAAGTAACGAATGAGTATTGATTATAGAGTAACACACACACGCACAAGAAAAATTACCTTTCGAATGTACTTCGACTTTTTAGTCTAAGATGATCCTGTAAGTGCTATGAAAATTACTGCATAACAACTTTTTTTTAGACGCTTCCGGAGACTTGCTCTCATTTACTTATTTTCACTAAGAAAATAAGTGCTTGTGGGACTTAAAATCGAATAAATTCTTTAAGGGAGCTAAAACTTCAAAAACACTTAATCTTTAGTATTTTTTGGACTCCTACAGCTTTCAGTACTGAACTAAGCGTAAGAAAAGGTTGTAATCGGCGGTGTCCCAGAAATATCTTCCAACCAAATTCCAAATCAAAACCAATTCTCAGTGTCCCAGAAATCTCTATCGGTTGGTTACAAGCCTCTCGTATTTTTCTGGGAGATTTTGACAAACCAGCCAATACACTAACCAAACTATAGCGACTTCACGAACCCACGCAATATATCACTGTTTTTGTAGTAGGACCATAATCTTATACACACCTTTCGAACTTGACTTTCCAAGAAAACGAAATCTCTCGAAGTTCTGGGACACCGACGGATTTCTCGAGCGATTTGCAAACCAACCGAAGCCAAAATCTCTAGAGATTTCCAGGGTATAGTGATACATCTACTCATAAACTGAAGCAATTTCTAATGATTTTATTCTTAGTTATTCATCGCTGCCTTATTCACTTCTGAAACGTTGCACTAAAAGAAAGTTCTAATGCTAAACAAGAACTCTTTACCTGTGAAGTGATGCTGTACCTGTATACTTGATATGCCTGCAAGTATAAGAAACAAATGTCCCATACATGTCAAACCTCTATCTCTTACCATCTCTGAGATCTGTTTGTTCATACAGACGGACGGAGAGACCAGCAGACTGACAGACGGACATGGCTATATCGACTCGGCTGTTAATGCTGATCAAGAATATATATACTTTTTAAGGTCTGAGATGCTTCCTACTGCCTGCTACATACTTTTGCACAAACTTAATATACTCTGTGTACCTTTGGTACAGAGTATAAAAAGCTTTGGTCTTAAAAGGATTTATTTCTTCTCAAAGGTAACGATATAGCTCAAAAAATATAGCTGATAGCACTTTTAAATATTCGATAGCATAGCAAAAATGTTAGCACTGCTACTGTACTCAAGAAAATATCCAATCTTTTTAATTCTAAGATGTAGCATGGCTAGTCATGAAAAATTGAAGCTTGTCTTACTTAGATGCTATTCTAACGCTCTATTGACACGACCTGATCGCCACGCTGAGTTTTTGTGAGAGCTGAGTGACAAATAACTTAGGTAAGCAACTCAGTTCAGCACTTACACTTGCCAGAGAAAATAAGTTGAGTTTTGGCAGCCCTATGACCGCTCAGCTGAGCGTTCGGGTCAATTAGAACCGGTTGATTTCACCTGATCACTGATCTGAGTAGGTCAGATGGCTACTCGGACGCCTGTTTACACGGAAACGCAGACGAAAACTCAGCTGAGAGATCACAACAATTCAACTCTTCTTATCATAAAATTGGTATTGAGTTCATAAAAGTGTACATAAAAATATTGAAAAACTCTTTTTCCTGACTAGCAAGGTGTAGAACAATTGCTACAATTGGAATGGAAAAGCTGACTCAACCCTCGTCTCTAGACCTGACCAACCCCTTCAATAAAATTGTTTACTTCGTTTGGGTGAGTTTACCAGAAAGACCTAGACCTCAGTGATATAGAATCAATCCTTTATGAAAACTTTGACAAATGAAAATGCCAAACCAATGATTAATGCCTTACAAAATGTCAATGCAATGGTCATAAACTGAATCATGCCTTTTCTTTATATAGTTTGATTTTTGTATATAAGCCACTATCTTGTTTTGTTTGCCAAAGAGAAAAAAGAAAACGAAATCCGTTATGTTTTAATACCTCAATGTGAGCACACACTAAAGCTTATCTTATCAGAGAGTTACAACACACACACCTGTAAGGGTCTCTGCTAAAAAGTCGAACAAGTTATCGAGCAAATATTGGTAAGCAACCCAAAGCCGAACTGGCATAGATAAGATAGCCCCGGCGGCGTATGAGTAATGTTTAGAACAAGGGAACAACTCACCCCAATTGTAACCACTGTTGTCCACATCGTAGAGCTCGCCCAGATAATCTAACTGCACCAATGCTCCAGACATGGCCTGAGGTTTAAGGCCAGCTACGGTAAGTACATCATCTGTGCCGCGAGTTGAGGGATGAGCCACTGGTATAAGTCGCTGTCCCTGGGTCACAGATGCCACCGGAGCAGCTGCCGCTGGTTTAATGGTAGTTGCTGTCTTTGCAGATGGTTTTGGTTTTGGTACTGGTTTAACATTCTCCTTGACAATGGGATCCTTTTTTTGTTGCTCGGGTTCGTTGTGTATTAATTGATCTTCCAGCTCTGTGGAAAAGTTCTCATTGGCCAGCACATAGGCCATAAAAGCACAGGCCAGCGCACAAACCAAAAACAGTTTGAAACGCATTTTTCGTTTTGTTCGTTTTAATTCGGACTTTTTGTGACACACTGGAATATAAGATGGAAGTTGTCTTAACGAATTTTCACTCTGATGACCTCATCACTTTTAACGGTTCTTATCAATGTTGTTTTATCTCACTATCACCACCTAAATCTCACCTAGCTAGAGAAATACGTTCGATGCCGGGCCACGTTCAGTTAAGACTGAAGCCGGGGCGTTGCCAAAACTTTCGGACTGGTTCACCTGCAATTGTGAAACCATTTCCATTATCTCTGGTGTCGTCCTATCTTATCAGGCATTTGAAGCTTACGCACTGATAACGCATTCTTTTACTCGTTTGTGGGTCTCAATTTTGTACTCTTGGATTTGTTTATTCAATGTTCTCTCTCGTCCAATTATTATCTTCCTTTGTTGGCTCCCAGCCACATTATGTTTTGTGATTCATTTCCATTACAGTTAATCAGCGTCATTTCATGGGGTTTGTCATGACACAACCATTTTGTGTAAAAATTCAATGGTCTCCCTTTCCTGTTATAATTATAGACAATGAGCCATTAATGGACAACAATATGATGGAATTTCCGTGGTGCAGCTGTAGGTTTTGTGAATGAAAACGTGAGGCGATTTCGTAAACTCTTTTGATTTCAATTGGTCATGACATTTTTAAGGTCTCAGTTGATTGACTTGGAAAAAAGAGAAGTTGTAGATGGATTGAAGTCAAATAGGAATTTGTTGTCTTCCTAGCAGTGCACATTGGGCCAGATTTAAGTTTGGGCGGCATAAATTCGAAAAATGTATTTAGACAATTGCAATTTGGCACATTTGATAAACATCAAGTGTATAATAATTTGGCAAAGTGGTACATTCCGACCACGCCCACAATTGATTAAGGCCCTCTTCTGTTGCAGGTGCCTGAATTTAACCTGGTTCTTCAAACTTATGGAAAGAAATCGGGGAAAAGAAGTGTAATTCTGTTTCTATCCACAAAGAGGGATCAAAGTCTGTAGTGTCTAACTACAGGGGCATCTCCAAGTTATCGGCTTTTCCAAAAGTATTCGAATCACTCATCACTTCTCAATTACAGCATTGCGGCCGCTTAATAATTTCCCCATACCCATACCATATTACTTTTACTTAAGTTACTTACTTGGATCATGGCTTATTTACGTGATCGGTCCCAAGGTATTATATTTAATTCACAGTTTTCTGCACCCATTTATGTATCCTCCGGTGTTCCCCAAGGCAGTCATCTCGGACCTCTGCTCTTCAACTTATTTGTAAATGATATTCCGACTGCATTATCCCACTCTCATGTGCTAATGTATGCGGACGAGCTCAAACTTTGCCTGTCTTATAATGATCCAGTATCACCTCTTCTCCTACAAAGGGACTTACGAGGTGTGTTCAAAAAGTATCGCGAATTTTGAATTTTCGCGGGCTACGTATATTCGAACTTCGATTTTTTTGTGGCGTTATGTTGGTACTCATGTCTCTCACTTATGCCGACAAGCTCGGCCATTTTGAATGTTCACTTAATTGTTGACAGCTGCTGTGCTTGCACGTGTTTTGAATCGTCTTCGATTTTTACCTATTCAAAAAAATGGATCAAAGAACCTGTATTAAATTTTGTGTGAAAAACGAAATTAGGTGCGCGGATGCATTCCGAATGTTGACTGTGGCATACGGAGAAGCTACCTTGGACCGAAGCAACGTTTATCGGTGGTACAAAATGTTCTCAGAAGGCCGAGAAGATGTGAACGACGAAGAGCGTGCCGGACGCCCGGCACTTCAAAACAGACAAAAATTAGAGTGGAGAAATGGTATTGGCACGTCGAATCACGTTAGAGATTTGTAACGGACCTAAATATCGATTGGCTCGTGCCATTCGATTTTTATCAAGATTTGGGCATGAGACGGGTCGCCGCGAAATTCGTACCAAAATTGCTCAATTGCGACCAAAAACACATGAACATTCTAATGAGATGTTAAACTAAACAGAGGGTAGTAACTGGTGACGATCGTGGTTTATGGTTATGACGTGGAAACCAAAGCTCAATCATCTCAATGGAAGCTGCCGCACGAACCAAGACCGAAAAGCGCGAGTTCGATTGCAGGGGCGTGGTGCATCAGAGTTCTGCCACAGGGAAGAACGGTCAATAAGAATATTATGCAAGTTATGCGATTTGCGGAAGATCCGCCAGAAACGCCGGTTTGTGGAAGAACAAATGGCTTTGCACCACGATAACGCCCTGCTCAACGTTGCTTGTGCGCGACTTTTTGGCCAAAAACAACACACTAATGATGCCGCAGCCACCGTATTCCCCAGATCTGGCCCCCTGTGACTTTTTCTTGTTCCCTAAACTGAAGAGGCCCATGAAAGGACGACGTTACGCTACGCTTGACGAGATAAAGACGGCATCGAAGGAGGAGCTGAACAAGATAAAAAAAATGATTTTTTGAAGTGCTTCGAAGATTGGAAAAACCGTTGGCACAAGTGTATAATATCTCATGGGGATCACTTTGAAGGGGACAAAATAGATATTCATGAACAAATAAATAATTTTTGAAAAAACACAAAATTCGCGATACTTTTTGAACACACCTCGTAATTTCACTCAATAATTGGTGCAAGATCAATAGTCTGCCTCTCAACAATGAAAAGTGTAAGTATTTAACTTTTCATCGTAGAAAGCCTTATCTTTTTGACTATATGATTGATGATAAGCCTTTGGAACGCGTCTACAAAGTTGATGATTTGGTAATACAATTTATGCCCAAATTATGTTTCAACGGTCATATATCGGTCATTGCCAATAAAGCAATGGGAGTTCTTGGTTTTATCAAAAGATGGTCTAAAGAATTAAACAATTATATGTTTCTCTGGTCATACCTATTCTTGAGTTTGGATCATTTGTCTGGTCTCCATACTACCAACAATGTCAGGATCAAATCGAATCTGTTCAGAAACAGTTTTTAATTTTCGTCCTCCGTGGCCAAATTGGGATTCTAATAGGCACCTACCACCGTACGCTATGCTTGTTAGATCTTCCATCCCTCAATAGTCGTAGAACTTACCTTAGTGTGCTTTTCCTTCATAAGCTCTTGTCAGGTGAGATTGGGCGTATTCAGCAGATAAATCCGATTTCCGATTACTGATTTATGATTACCGATTTTACCTGCTGAATACAGTGATTGCAGATTGCGATTGGTAAATTTGACAATCTTGATTGCTGAGATGGAATCATTCAAAAGATATGATTGGTGAGACCATTAACCGATCGTAGGGCCAACTGTTTACCCCATAACTGGAAATGAACTGACAAACTTACAGCGCTAAGAGCCCTCAAAAATGTTTCCTAAATTTTTCACAGCTATAATATATTTTTAAACTTATCAATCAGTGTTATTCAGCAGAGAATCATAAGCAATCGCAAATCGTAAATCAGTAATCGGAAATCGGATTTACCTGGTGAATGCGCCCAATGTTTCTAAATGACTCAAGCGCTCTGCTTACCCTAATAAGTTTTGCAGTTCCGGCACGTGGAACAAGGAATTATGTCCCGATTTATTTACATCCTTGTCTTACGAACTATGCTCATCATGAACCCTTTCAAAACCTTTGTCTAAGTTACAATAATTTTTACTATCTCTTCTCTGCAAACTCTCCTCCTCTAGATATAAGAAATATTGAATCTTACCATCTCTGAGGTCTGTTTGTTTATACGGACAGACTGACAGACAGACAGACAGACAGACAGACGGACGGACAGACAGACTGACAGACGGACGGACAGACGAACATGGCTAGATCGACTCGGCTGTTGATGCTAATGAAGAATATATATACTACTAGCTGAATACCCGGCGTCGCCCGGGTTCTTATGATTCTTAAGAGAGCGATTATATTCAATCTAGTGCAGACTGCATGTCGGTATAAACATTTTGGACCGTGCGATCTTTTTCTCTATATACACGTCTTCATGATAATCTAAAATCGTGACTTTTTTTCAAATTGTGACTTTTTTGACCGTTTGATTAAAACCTCCTGTTTTCCCGTCTACAATTGCCGTCTATCAAATCTTCACAATAGTCCAGGCTCAAATCAAAAATTTGCAAGTTACGCAACAGCTTCCATTTACCAACGCCGGCATTGTAATATAAGCACTAAGCGCTTTCATAAATTCTCATAAGGTTATTTTGCAAATTTCGCTATTTTTAGACCTTAGAAACCTTTGCGGGCAAGCGTTGCCCAAAGTTTTATGGCAATCCGATGAACGGTATAGTTTTTAAAATTTCGTGGTTTTTTGACCATTTCCGGCCCAGTTCTTCATTTAAGATACCTTTGCGGGCAAGCGTACAACCATTCCTCAAAACTTCATCAAAATCAAACATTTTGTAAATTTAGCGGTTCTTGGACCATTTTTCGCCCATATCTTCCACTTTGAAAGCTTTCCGGGCAAGCGTCGAACAATTCCTCAATGTTAACTGCAAATTTTGCAATTTTCTCGGTTTTTTGACCATTTTCTGAAAATTTCTTCAACTTAGAAACCGTTCAATTCATTCCCCAAAGTTTTATTGCAATCGGATGAACGGTATAATTTTGTGAATTTTGCCATTTTTGGACCTTGGAAACCTTCGCGGCCATTGACCAAAATTTCATCGCAATCGGATGAATGGTATAGTTTTTGAATTATCGCGGTTCTTGGACTATTTCCCACCCATTTCTTCAAATCAGAATCCTTCACACGCAGCGTCCAATCAATCTCCAAAGTTTTATAACAAACGAACATTTGGCAAATTTTCGCAGTTTCTTCTACTTGGAAACCTTCCCGGGCAAGCGTCGAACCATTCCCCAAAGCTTTACCGAAACCATAAATTTGGCAATTTTCGCGATTCTTGGACAATTTTCCGCAAAATCTTCCACTTAGAAACCTTTCCTGGTAAGCGTTCAGCAATTCCCCAAAGATATATTGCAATCGGATGAACGGTATAACTTTGCAAATTTCGCGGTTTTTGGACCATTTTACAGACATGAGACATAGCCTATGACACTTTTCTGATCGACATGAACATACTGTGAAAAATTCGTGAAGATCGGTTCAGCGGTTTAGACGCCCATAAGGGTCAAACATACAAACATACTTTCACTTTTATATAAATGTATATATTGAGATTGAGCAATTGAACGAAAAACGGAGAAAAATAGCTAAAATTAGAAAATATAGTCTGGCGAAAAACGGCTAAAATACAAACACAAGATCCCAAGCTAAAAGTGTCAGACTACGGTTGTAGATAACGTGCAGAATTGGTAACCTAACTTAGTGACTTATAGAAGTTTACTTACGTGCTAACTAAAAACAAAAATAATTAAATGTAAATTATTGGTTGTTTTCTTTTTTAAACAGGATGTGTGGGCACTCCTTGTGTCGCACTGTTGCACTGCTCCGCTTAGTGTGTGGGATGTTGAGGCACTGGTGGGCGGGGCGGGTGCTCTTGTGCCTGCTTGGGCCACAATGGGGGTCGAATCTGCAGTCAGAGAACAGCTCACGATTCAGCGGCAAAAGGTGCTCCTTGGCTCGGTGCCACTGAGACGATATTTGGCACAGCTGTCATTATACGTCAATTAGCTGTCATTTGCGTTTTGTTATTCCAAGTCTGATTCTTTTTTGTTATACCACGTTTTATAGTGACTGACGTTTCATGTCAAGTCACACGGGAACGCTGTCGAACGGGATAAAAAGTATCTTATGTCGGTCTCCTGGCTCTAAGCTACCTCCCTACCAATTTTCACCCAAATCTGTTCTGCCGTTCTTGAGTTATAAGTGGTGTAACTAACACGACTTTCTTTTATATATATAGATATAGGGTCGGAGATGATTCCTTCGGCCTGTTACATACTTTTGCACAAACTTGATATACTCTGTGTACCTCTGGTACAGAGTATAAAAATACAAAATTAAAAATGTGTCCATGCAAGGGCTGTCTAAAAAGTTCTCGGCCTCCAAAATAGAATCTTCTTAATAAAGGTGTATTGATGGTTAGCAGCTTTCCGGGAGTCACTATTATCAGAAAACAAAACGGAAAACGGGAAATTGATAAGTATGGATGCCATTAGGGCCGGAAGCAGAATCATGAAAGAAATTTGTTTAGCTTTGAATGTTCGAACATTTCGAGCGCTTTTTTGCAACCTTTTTTGGAATAAATCTCGAAGTTATTAATTTTTGTGTCAATTTTATTTCTCATCTCTGAGCTCACTGCTTGCTCCTTAAGCTGCTCAAAAATCCAGCTTAAAATTGCACAGCCGTTTCGGTTGGTTTTAATCCACACTTTAAATAGCGTTGCTTGGCTGAACTCAAACTTACATGCAAATATCAAGAGAATGTGCGGAAAGCCACAAAATGCATTAATAACACGATGAGAAATACACTTTAGGGTCAAACTCTACATGTTTACTTTTTGTCAGAAATTGTCAGAAAGTTATAATACCACTGCAGAGGGTATTATAAAATTGTCCGAATGTTTGTAACGCATAGAAGGAAGCATCTCCGACCACATAAAGTATATATATTCTTGATCAGCATAATGAGCTAAGTTAATTTAGCCCTGTCCGTCCTTCCGTCCGTCAGTCTGTTTCTATGCTATCTCCTCCGTCAGTTTGAAAGCTATCTGCTATACGCTGCACATTTGTCGGAACCGGCCGGATCGGATGACTACAGCATATAGTTGTCATAGGAACGATCGGTCGAAAAACTAGTCTTAGTGAGAAAAAACTTTTTTGTTTTCAATGGAAACGCTTCCAAACTTCGTATTTCTTTGTTTGCTATACTTTCCCATGATTCCACTAAGTTTGGTCGTAATCGGACATCTATATAGTATAGCTGTCATAGAAAAGCATTGTCTGAAAAGAAGTCAAAGTAAGAAAAACTTTTCTGTTTTCCTTGGAAATGACCTAAAAATTGGCATTTATTAATTTGTCATACTTTCACACAATTCTACAAAGTTTTGTGAAAATCGGATGACTATAGCATATAGCTGCCATAGGAACGATCTGTCGAAAAACTAGATTTAGTGAGAAAACTTTTTTGTTTTCAATGAAAACGTCCTTATCATTGGCATATACATGTTTTATATACATTTACACAATTCTACAAAGTTATGTCAAAATCGGAAGACTATAGCATTTAGCTGCAGTACGATTGATCGGTCGAAAAAGAAGTTCTAGTAAGAAAAACTTATTTGTTTTAAGTGAAATCTCCTCCAAATTTCGTAATTTTTAATTTGATATGCTTTTCCATGATTCCACTCAGTTTGGTCGAAATCGGACATCTTTATAGGATAGCTCCCATAGAAGAGTAAGGTCAGAAAACTAGAGTTAGAAAAACTTTTTTGTTTTCAATGGAGACTGCAAGGGCATACAAAACTTCGGCGGAGCCGAAGTTAACTTTCCCCAACTTTTTTTAATTGAACGTGTCGTGTAGAAAAGCTACATGGCGGTTGTAGAAATGAGTAGAACGTGTAGAAAAACTAAATTTTCATGTAGTCTTAACATATTCTTTTTCTCTGTGTGTATATCGATTTTCATATTAGGAAACATATTTAATTTTTGCTAATTGCATTTTAATTGCAATCTAAGAAAAGCCTCTAAAATAAAGCAATTACAAAAATCAATTACCAACCACTATATAAGAGGTTAGCTCGTATGAAAGACCATTCAAAGTACTTTTATCGTTATGGCATTCGACAACATTTATCCAGTTCGGATTTTAGTGCTAATTTTGGGGTTTTCTGGCTTATGGCCTACATCGACGTTTTGGCGCAATTTGAAAAGACAGCGCTATTTCATTCAACTTTCAAGCTTAATCCTTACCTCCTTGATGTTTGTAGAAGCGATCTTAAGCACTGATCTTGAACATACTGCGGATGTGCTTTTTATTGCCTTGACAATGACTTCGTTCTTGGCTAAGATTCTTAACAACTGGCGTTACGCGCATATCGCTAAGAATATACTAGATGAATGGAGCAATAGTGAGATATTTGAAGTGAGTTCAATGGAGGAGAAACTCATGTTCCTTCAAGAACACCAACGATTTCGCCGAGTGAGTCAAGCGTATTTTGTGTTAAGCATAGGAATGATACCTTGTGTTTTGATTTCCGCACTTCTAAACTTTCCCAATGATATGCCTTTTTGGATATGGGTTCCCTTCGATTGGACACAACCAAAAAATTACTGGTACATGTTCTTCTTTGAGTGTGTGGCTGGGCCACATACTTGTATCGGCAATGTCTGCATGGATCTGCTCAATTGTTATTTGATGCTACATGTGTCGCTTAATTTACGAATGCTGGGAATGCGATTATCTCTATTACATCCGGACGAAGGCGAAGATCGTCTCTATAAGCAGTTTGTGGAACTAGTTCAATTTCACCACCGCCTTATAAATCAAATGAAGGAACTAGAGGTCTTCCTTTCAAAGGGTACTTTAATTCAGATTTTGCTCAGTTCGGCTATTATTTGTTTTTCCATCTACCGATTGACAATGGTAGGTTATTAAGGTATTTCAAAATATGTAATATTTAGTAACTTGTATTATTCTTTCAATCAGCTGAATTTCTTGGAAAACCCTGGGGTACTTTTTGCTATGGCTCAGTATATAATGGCGATGGTTATGGAAATCTATTTACCAAGTATCTATGGTTCTGAGGTGACCCACTATTCGAATCAATTGACCAATGCTTTGTATAACTCGGAATGGCCAGATATGTCACCACGTATGCGTCGTTTTATTTTAATCTTTATGATTTACCTAAATCGTCCATTGAGTTTTAAAGCTGGTGGCTTTTTTGAAGTCGGTCTGCCTGTGTTTACAAAGGTATTAAAAGCTCTGACTATATAAAAGTAGATAGAAATATATTCTAAAGAGAGATAAAGTGCAATCCATACTTTCCAATGAAATGGGAAATAAAACATTTCCATTAGTAACTTTAATTTTATTTTATAGCTCTTTCTAGTCAAAGATATATTTCTAATTACTTGATGGTAAAAATTAATGAAGTCTTTTTTTTTTGCAGATCCTGAACCAAACGTATAGTCTACTGGCCCTACTACTCAATATGAACCAATAGATATAATTTAAACACGTTCACAAAAAATGTTTCAAGACTCAACACTTTTACACTATTTCTAAATCAGTAGCCCAGTAGTTGCAAATAAATGCACATCATCAGCAGTTGTTTTTCTTACAAACTTAGGTAACGTCCAAAGTAAATGTCAAAAAATAATAAAAGGAATCTGGAATTTCCGGATTTTATATTTGGTAGGTATGAAGGTGTGGCTCAGCGGCTAGTGTGTGCGACCGCAGTGCAAGAGATCGTGGGTTCGATCACTCCCCCGAAACATTTAATGAAAAGTTTTTTCTTTGAATAAACTTACACAACCGGTCACCTCACTGCTGTTGTCGCCAGCTTTTGTAGTAATTAGCCATGAAAAAGCTTCTCAAGCTGCCGTTCGGATTCGCCTTAAACAGTAGATCCCTTTCTCTTGTGCGAAAATTAGAAGCACACAAGCCAAGAGATTGAGAAAAGCTCGGCCTTGGCTCTTTCGGGGCGGTGTCAAGCCATTTAGGAAAAAACAAAGCGATGAGGATAGCTCGTAAAGAATATTTTAAATCGCTAGGTTTTTAGGGCATACCTATCCACAAAAAAGTTTTCTATTTTCAGAATACATAATTCATGCGTGGCCACTTTATCAGCACTTTGTTAACTGGCTTATGTGCAAGCCAAATGTCAACGACGCTGACCAGGTCTGCCTAGGACACGTTCCACTCTTCTTATCCTGGATGCAGGCTCAAGATTTTTCACAAACTCCTGTGCCCGATCCTTGGGAGACTTCGCCCTGGTGCCATCACTCTTTCGGATCGGGAATTAAGGGGTTACCTGGCGTTTGTATCTTCTGGTGAGAGACCAGAGGGCTTAGTTGGTGCTCACATCTGGTGTGACTCGCTCAAGAAATTGAGCAGCTACCATCTGTTTGTGTCTGGTCAGCACCTTTTTAACTTGGTTTGACTCTCTACGATTGACTTTATCAACGATAGGGTCACGGGTACGATCATATTGTCTCCTGAGTCTTCTCTAAATGAGGAGTACAGTGTCAAGATCAGGAGGAAGGCGAGGGTGCTGGTTATGTCCTTGCGTAGAGCTTGCTGACTTAGAATTAAGCGCAGCTGCATATGCATCCTCGATGTCCTCTGGCAGAGTAATATTTAGATTTAGGTCTAAAGTTAGCTCCAGATCTCTGCGAAAGAACTTAATATCTGTTCCAGGAAGTAAATAGTAACTTGGCTCTGAATACCGTGTTTTCAGTTGAACCTGCCATTTCAACCACTAGTGGAAGGTGATCCGAGCTCAGAGCATAGTGAGTCTCTATTGTGAGGTCACTCACTCTAAGTCAGCGATGTCCAAAATTTGAAAAGGCAGCCACGCGTGGTTGGCAAGTTTGTTGATTGTGTGTGAGTTTGGACACCACTGCTCTAAGTCCATTGAAGAATGGAAAATCAATAGCACTCGGCGTGTTTCGTTGTGCATGGGTTTCTTGACCTGTGGTAGGACTTAGGCAGACGTTTTCTTTATGGCTTCTCGCAGACTTGAACCCCTAGCATCGGCTCGATAGCATCCCCAAGATCTGTGTTTCGCATTGAAGTCTCCTCCAATGAGAAACTTTGACTGCATTTACACGGTGGAGCAAACTTCATGAAGTTTTTCAAAAAGCTCTTGCTTATGGGAAAGAGGTGTAGAGGGGCAAGCGACACCTTTTTCCAAAACTTCATGATGTTTGCGTCACCGTGTAAAACCCGTCTTACTCCCACGAGTGTTAGGCAGGTTGGTAAAGTCTGCCATATTTCATTTAGAAGATTATATTTATATTTTTATGCTAAATGGCCCGGCGAACTTCGTACCACCTAACAGTCAACGAATGTACTGATTTCTATTATAACTTGAGCTGATTCTATTCAGTGAAGCACCTTGTGATATACGACATTTATAGTTTTGGTATCAGGAGCAAGATGAAATACCGCGGATTGTTTTGCCGACACGAGTACATGCCACGTACAATTGACCATGATAAAAAATGCATTTTCTAAACTCATCCCACAAACGCTCAGGGATTGATCTTGTGAATTGTTTATCGTCATGGTGAACGCAAGATGAATCGGAAATTGAATTTGTTTAAACTCAAAGGGTAAAACGGCTGAGATCATCGGAATCCTCGAAATTAGATCTTCTTGACGTTTGAAATGCATTAGTCAGCAGTTTTTATAACATTAAACGCGCCAAGCTTTGCGGTTTTAAGCCGGGCCCATCCAAGGCGTTCAAAACTTCAGTTGGATAGTTGGTGTCTTCGCGTTTATTACACCGGCATCAAATTTGAATGAATGCAGATTATCAACGATTTGATTTTGCAATACAAAGTTTAAGTCATCCACATCTTTATTCTTAGACCCTAAAATTGATCGCTCACTTAACCATTCGTTGTTTTAGTGGTTAGCATTGATGTTTGAAAATACTTTGTTGTTGAGCTCGTTTTTCGATGAGGCGAAGTTGCAAAAATTCGGAGGAAATGAAATCAGTCCGCTCGATTCGTCAACAGAACTCAGCCATTACGGATAGTCAGCAATTGCTTGGAGCAGATGGATTTTTCAGCAATGCAACTCTCATGTTTGCTACCAACTGAAGTATCTCCACATAGCACCACTGATTGAATGATTATTTAATAGGCAGCAGTCGATCGTGGAATGACGGGCAGTGTTTGGCGGAAATTGCCTGGCAGTAAAATCATTGCGCATCCAAAATATCTCGAGTCATTGCGCCAATCTTCAAGCATTCGGTCAAGTGCTTCCAGTGCGAGTTTGTGCGCCATTGTGCATTCGTCCCTAATGATGATTTTAGTCGCTACTGACATTTAAAAAAGTAAGTAAAATCGGCTTGTCAAGATGACAACAACCCCAAGGGGCCAAAGCAGAGCCTCTCTCAATCTCTTGGCTTGTGCGCTTCTAATTTTAGCACAAGAGAAAGGGACCTATACAGTTTAACGCCGAATCCGAACGGCAGTTTAAGAAGCTTTTCATGGCTAATTACTGCAATGCTGGCGCCAACAGCAAGAGGTGTGGCCGGGTGTAAAGTTTTATTCAAAGAAAAAAAACTTTTCATTAGATGTTCCGAGGCGGGATCGAACCCACGACCTCATGCTCAGCAGTTGCGCACACTAACCGCTGAGCCACTCCGGCCACTAAGACATTTACTAAATGGTATCTTTCTAATCAATGACATGAGGAATGTCTTCCCAATTCCACCGTGGGCATCCAAGAAATTTGTGTATTTTCTATGTATTAAGATTGCACAAATATATGTAAGAGCTAGAAGGAAGCATTCTTGAAGAGGATCAACAGCCGAGACGATTTAGACAAGACTATCTGTCTGTTTAGCATATTTTTCGACTTTTTTTGACGGGTTAGCCTACACATATTTACACGTCGACAACTGCCAACTATTAAACGTTCATGAAATTCTAAGCTCATTATCAAATTTGTCGATTTTTTGGGACCGATAAACGTTCGAACGCTATTAACCCGTCTACAATTACCATCGATCAAATATTTTGTGGAACAAATGAAAGATCATGAAAATCCGTTCAGCTGTTCTTCAGTTATAAATGGTGTAACTAACCCCACATTTTTTTTTTAAATATATATAAGATTTTCCCTCATTGTCACAGTATCTCAATCTGTACACGAATTATACATTTACCAAAGTGCCTAAAAGTATGCAACACTCGAGAAGAACAGAAATTTCAAAACATTGAGATCATTAAGAGAAAGAGAGAAAAGAGCAATAATAAAATTTCTTCTCTTGCTACTCTTCTTATCAGCGTTTGCAATGCCTTTGGGGGTCCGACACGACAAATAAACTAAAATATATGTCAGTTCTACGTCAAACGCCAGCATCTTCGTTACGCACAGAGGCCGGTCACCGGATCTTTATTCATAATTAATAACAATATACTTAGCAAAAGTAAATCGATGATAATGTTTCGTTATTGTGCACGACTACGCCCACAACATCGCTCATATCATAGTGAAAAGGGCGTTTGGGGCTATAAGCCGATTCCCAAAAGAAGTTATCAAGGTATGCCGCGTAATCTGTGGACTTAAAATAAGATGTGTTGTTTTATTATTATTAGTTCAAGTTGTTGCCAAGACTGCAATCATAAAAATCTCATTTCGATAAGCGACTCGCAGTAAACAAACAACCAAACAAACAAACAATATAAATAAACGGAGCAATATGTGCAAGTATGTAAAGACAAAAAACAAGAATTAAAATGTTGTGGTTGACCCTTTTCTCCATTCCTGCCTGCCTTTGTGTGTTTATCAAAGCGAGCTCCGGCAGCAGCTGACCAACTACAAAAAAAAACCAACACAAAACCAACACAACCAGTGAATTGTTGTGGCCAAACGCAGAGCAGAGAGACAACAGCAGTAAGAGTCAAACTCAAGTGCGTTAAATGCACCTCAAACATGTTGGGTTCAAAACGGTTGAAATAAACATTTGTTTGAGTTTAGCTCAGATTTCAAAACTATAACATTTCCCTCCTTATAAAAGTGTATAGAAAAGTTTTAGGAAATTATAAAGAAATTAAAGAAACTGATATTCGGGATAGTCAGGCCAGTTCCGAATTCCGACTCGGTTTACACATTTATATAAGAGTCAGAATTTTTGGTTACAGCTTTGAAACGAACTTATTTAAAACTTCGGCTAACTTCGGCTGTGCCGAAGTTTTAATACCCTTGCAAATGCTCGTTTTGATATAATGACTTCAACCAAATTTTGCAAAATCTGTGTAAAAGCATATATTATTATTGATGTCCAAATTAATGAACTGTAACACTGAAAAAATAGGGGAAAGTTAACTTCGGCTCGACCGAAGTTTTGTATACCATTGCAGTTGGTGTCCGATTTCGACCAAATTTAGTGGAATCATGGAAAAGCATAACAAACTAGTATGCACATCTTTTGAAGGCGATTCCATTTAAAACAAAAAAGTTTTTCTTACAAGAACTTCTTTTTCGACCCATCATTCATAACGCAGCTATATGCTGTAGTCATCCGACTTTGACAGAACTTTGTAGAATGGTGTAGAAGTGTATAAAATAAATATATGCCAACGTAAGGGACGTTATCATTGCAAACAAAAAAGTTTTTTTCACAAGAACTAGTCTTTCGTCCGATCGTTTCTATGGCAGCTATTTCTACAGTCATCCGATCCGGCCGGTTCCGACAAATTTGCAGCGTATTTGTACCAAAAGACTACGTGCAAAGTTTGGTGAGGATAGCTTTAAAACTGACGGAGGAAAGAGCATAAAAACAGACGGAAAGACGGACAGCTCAGCTCGTCGCCCTGGAAATGAGTATTTCTATGCTTTGCAAACTTCTGGGACAAAATTACAATACCCTTTGGGTAAACAAATTTTAGAACTGTTTTCTAAGCATTAACTTGACTTACCCTCTCTGTTTAGTTGTATAAAAATGTATAAAACTGATAGAATATTTTTGCAGTTTTTACTTTCATCTAATCTCTTTGGGTTTCTAAATGCCTTATCATTTGTTTTCAGTGTGCTAAATCTAATAAACTTGAAAATATACGGCTATCACTACAAAAAGAACTGGTTAGATTGTGGTGTAGGCCCCCCCACTTTGGCTTGACTACTAAACCAATTGAAGTGAAATGTTTTTCATGGAAGATCCACACTGTGCTGAATATCAAAACCAAAGCAAAGCAAATGAAACAAAAGACTGCACAATTCGAATTGTTGTCCTGCATACATACATTGCGTACACAATTGAAGGCTTATCAACACCGTAACCAGGAGTCAGTTGACTTTCATTGGATGTGACGAATTTCATTTAGAGATGAATGCGTGACTCGCATGTGAAATTGGTCAATGACTGATTTCATACTTTTATCGTATAAAATTTGGTTAAAGATTTGTTTTATTAGAAAAAACTCAATCTTAGAGCAGTAAGAAGTCTGATTTCTCAAATTTAAAGTGATATGTAGACCATTACAGGGACGTCAATATCTTTTTTGACAAATTATTTGATAGATATACTATTTCAGATGGGCCTTTTTGTGCTCTTTAAGTTTTTGGTATTATAATTAAGGCTGCAGACGGTCCCTCGAGCCGGATCATGCATCGATGCTTTAAAATCAATGAATTTTGAAATACAGCTCGGACTAATATATTTACTTGGGAACTTGTATATGTGGAATAATATAGTTTTAAAATAGAGGAAAAAAGTAACTTGGGATCGACCGAAGTTTATATACCCGTGCAGCTCGTACCATCTGATCAATAGATGGCTCCATAACTATCGGTCTTCTGGGGTCGGTGGATGTTGCATGGAAAATTATGTCTATTGTGTCGAAATAGTGCAAGTCTTTTTTGTTTGGCACGTCTCATATGACTTTTTTGAGCGTTATTTGTACAGGGTGGTCCAACTAGTGTTTGGAATATGAACTATTCATAATTTGACTTTAAAAACGTCTAATGTCATTCGGAAGCGACTAATATTTAGTAAAAACTTGACATTTACGAAATGGGTTGCTATTCGCTTGAAGAAAGTTGGGAAATATTAAAAACTATTTCAAAGTGGTGAGTCCTAGACTCAAACTGTGCAATGAAAAAAACCAAAAAATGTTCCGGAAACTCAATTTGTGGATAAATCCTTGAAGCGAGTTTGTGAAACTGGAATGTTGGTGGATAAACCAACCCGTGTACGTACTCGTCCGGTGCGCAGACTGAAACATTGCTGCGTTTGATGAAAATGTGCGTGAACAACCATCGACGTCAACTTGCGCTACAGCGCAATGTTAAGTGATTGGTTCTTCAAGGAAATTTAAGCGGAAGACTTGGACAATTTTTGGTTTCAACAAGACGACGCTACGTGCCACATTGTGCTGCGTACATCGTCTTCTGCGCCCCATCTTCGAAAATCGAATAATCAGCAAATAATTGGACGCCAAGAAGCTGTGATCTGCACCGTTAGACTATTTTTTGGGGAGCGGTCAAGGACAATGTTGAACAATCCTGAAACAATTGATGAGCTAAAAAACGAGATTCGGTTGCAATTGCTGATATAAGTGCCGAAATAATTGAAAATGTTCTAAAAAATTCGGTGGATCGAATGGGCTAATTTCAGAGGTGGTAATTTCACCGAAATTGTTTTTCATAAATAAATGACATGAACCAACCTTTCCAATAAATATTCAACCTTTGAAAAATATCGAGCCGTTTTTTTTTATAGCAAAAATTAAATTCCAATTTTTAAATGGACCACCCTGTATTTCATAATTGGGCCAAGAACTTATAATTTATAAATTTCCGTGAAAAAAATGGAGGTTCCAAACAGAAATTTGTACAACTGCTGTTTCGGCGGCGATGCACTTGCGAGTTGATGACTTTAGTGAGTGACGATGATCAGTTCGGCCAGATGTGGCAAGACCAAACTCCGAAGAATCTTGTGAAAGCTTATAAAACAGAGCTCGCAAATAACAATTGACCGTTTTTCCCTTTGCGGTCTGCTCAATAACATAACCGAAAAAAACCAGCACGCTTGCTCTCGCTCTGTGCATAGCACTTCGATTCTCTTTGTTTTTGTTTTCAGTTGATTGTTCCTCATTCAATAACAACTTTTAGGGAGCGATCCGACTGATCGATCGCATGTTAAGAGTCAGCAGATGAGCAAAAAAATGAACGACTAATTTCAAAGGGTCTTTTTATACACTTGAAAAGTGTATTATAATTTTGCCAAATTTTTTGCACATGAAGTATATATAGATTCTTGATCAGCATGACGAGCTGAGTCGATTGAGCTTTGTCCGTCCGTCTGTCAGTCTGTCCGACCGTCCGTCTGTCTGTTTCTACGCCAACTAGTCCCTTAGTTTTGAAGCTATCGACCTGAAATTTTGCACAGAGTCATCTTTTAGCTGCACACTGCACATATTTCGGAACCGCGAACATCGGATGATCACTTCTTGTAGCTGCCATACAAAATTTTTTTTTAAGATTTTTTATTTAATATTTCAATGACACAAGACATTAAGCTTTTAAATTAAGTCATTGGTCACAAAATTAAGTCAGTGGTCACAAAAGTTTCAAGTGTTCGGCACAGACAAAGTTAGCTTTTGCTTTATAGTTTTTCTTTATTTGTTTTTTTTTTTTGTGTGGCTTGTGTGAGGCACAAGCTCAAACAGACACCTCATTCAAACTCACACACGAACGCAAATGACTTTTATTTTCGTCGCTCGCGACCAATCGGTAAGTGAATGAGGGAAAGGGGAAACAAAACCATTGGTTGTTTGTTGACCACAGACCGTTTTGTTCAAGAACAGATTTGAACGGCTCATCTCTGACTCTTTGCTCCGTAAATAACAGTTATTTTTAGACAACGAAAAACGGTCAATTGTTAATGCAAATCAAATTTTTAAATGTCAATTATAAGGACTTTTCTATGACTATGTTTCAGACCTATCGTTTCTATGGCAGGTATACTATATAGTTGTACGATTTTAACCAAACTTATTGGAATCATGAAAATACATAGAAAACTTATAAATACGAAGTCTGTAAAAGTTTTTCTAACTAAAACTAGTTTTTCGACCAGTCGTTTCTATGGAAGCTATATGCTATAGTCACCCGATTCGGCCGGTTCAAAAAACTGTGTAGATTTCGTGCAAAGTGTCATAAAAATAGTTTTCAAACTGATTGAGGAGTTTGAGGCATGCATTGAGAAAATAATCAATCTAAAACCAAGATAATAGACTCGAAACCGAGACGAAATGGTGTCACAAACCCGAGAGAATCTTAACCCAAGAGTTTACAGCCAAATCCACTTCCACAAAAATTTGGTGATTTAAAAACGGTTTTTGTACTAGATTTGGTCTCCAAATCACAAAAGAATTGCGAAAATGGAAGTGGGAACAAGGCTGATAATCTTTATTTAAATCTTAATTCAACAATTTTGGATAAAGATCGCTTATACTCGACTTTAAGATGAAACAATTTCAGTTTTAGTATAAAACAAAGGAAAAAAAAATTAAATATGTTTTATATTTACTGAAGATTCTTATTCCCGATAAACTTATAAAAATGTATATTTTTAATTTTACCCTTCCCCATCTGTGGCTTGAGCTCGGTACCTCGAGGGACTGAACACGAACTTGCATGGCAACTTTACTCGCTGAGCCATCATCGAAGTGCTGGAGGCAGCAGCTAAACTGAGTGAAACCTCTCAGCCCGTATTTGGAGATGCTGGAACCGTTGCCTTAGAACGATGAGGCCGCGAGTTCAAGCCCCATTGGGGGCATATTTTTATACTCTGTACCAGGTTCGTACCTGTAGAAGGTTCGTACCTTCTGAACATTCTTTATCGATCCGCCAAAAGAATGGTAAAGATGGGATGAACGATCGCAACGGTGATGGGCAGCACTTCAGAGGTACAGAGTATATTATAGTCGGGCTTTCATTTTGTTTCAAAATCCATTTTTTTTTTTATTTATCCGGAGACAACACAGCAAAAGATTTTTTAGCTGAAGCTTCACAGAAAACTGTAGGATAGTTGATAAGTTGATATAATGATAATCTCATTTCAAGTTTTTTCAATCTTGTTTTTTTTCAAATTGCCATCTTCTCGAACAAGATATTTTCAATCTAGGTTATAGATTGATTGTTTTTTGTCAGTGTGTCCATATCAACTCAGCTCGTCACCCTGATCAAGAATATATGTACTTTATCGAAAGGGTCCAAGAAATCTCTTCCAACAAAATTCCAACCCAAATCAAATTCACCGAATACTTCCAGTAACCTCAAGGATGTTCTTATTATTGACAGGTTGTGGCAAACTTTTAGGTAAAAAATGATTCATAAATTTCGAAACCTAGTGACTTCACGAACTTTGGCAGAAGAAATTATGTTCGTGATGTCACGTTCTCATTTCTACTTTCAACGCTTGTCTTTCAGCTTGCATTAAGATTTTCTTTTCCTTTCGTCCTTCGTCTGACATCGAAGCTTCGAGCTAAGGGCTCCGGCGTTCCGTTTAATTCACTTGACAAACCAATCAGCCGACAGCAGAGGCAACCGGCTACTGACACTCTTTTGCTTGTTGCCCGTCCCGGCTTGGATTTTTATTTGCTTTTTCCTTCCCACACACACACTCATACATAACTGTCAAGGCGTCATTATTCTTTGGCGATTGAAGCACTGGCTCAATAATATTTACACGCTCAACTAGCAATGTTGCCGCCGCAAATATAATTCATCATTCCTTTGTTGTATTTCGAGAGCTGCTGAACCGGCCACATTAAATTGATTTATCACCAAATCTGTTATCAGAAAATTGCATAAATTTTTAATCAAATTTTAAGTAAGCGGGTTCAGCATTGGATGACCTTGAATGATATGCGGGTAACGAAATCCTTCAAGCAGCATAACATTTAAGCACGTAAACACCTAAGAACCAAACGAGTTGTCAATGGCTTAGCCAGCAAATAAAATACCCCAAAAAGAAATATTGGCTATAAAAAAAAACCAACAAAGCGATTTCTCATACTCCCATCAAACCACAATTTCGGTGATTGCCGCGAAAGCTAAATGCTCTAAACAAAAGAGAGAAAAAGTTGCAAATATTGTGATTTAAATATTGAAACAGACATTGTACAGCGAGTCAATAAAAAACCGCCATAGGAAATAAAGATTTAAGATTTATAAAATACTAGCTGAATACCCGGCGTCGCCCGGGTCCTTAAGATACTTATGAGAGCGACTGCATTCAAGCTAGTGTTGGCTGCAAGTCGCCATAAACATTTTGGACCGTTCGATCTTTTTCTCTATTTAACCATCTTCATCTTCATTATAATCTAAACTCAAATTTCGCAAATTTCGTGACTTTTTTGACCGCTTTGTTTATCCCCCTATTTACTTATCTACAATTAACGTCTATCAAATCTTCACAATAATCTAGGCTCAAATCAAAAATTTGCAAATTTCGCAATATTTTCGACCGTGTAATCTACAACTTCTATTTACCAACTCCGGCATTGTAATATAAGCACTAAGCGCTTTCATATATACTCATAAGGTTATTTTGCAAATTTCGCGATTTTGGACCTTAGAAACCTTCGCGGGCAAGCGTTGCCCAAAGTTTAATGGCAATCGGATGAACGGTATAGTTTTTGAAATTTCGAGATTTTATATCCATTTCCGGCCCATTTCTTCAATTTCAATTTTGCGGGCAAGCGTACAACCATTCCTCAAAGCTTCATCAAAATCGAACATTTTGCAAATTTCGCGGTTCTTGGACCATTTTCCGCCCATTTCTTCTACTTGGAAACCTTTCCGGGCAATCGTCGAACCACTATCCAAAGATTTACCGAAACCGCAAATTTGTTCATTTTCGCGGTTTTTGGACAATTTTCTGCAAATTTCTTCAACTTAGAAACCCTTCCGAGCAAGCGTTTAATTCATTCCCCAAAGTATGATTGCAATCGAATGACGGTTATAATTGGCGAATTTCGCGATTTTTTGACCTTAGAAACTTTCGCGGCCAAGCGTATAACCATTGATCAAAATTTCATCGCAATCGGATGAACGGTATAGTTCTTTAATTATCGCGGTTTTTAGACTATTTCCCGCCCATTTCCTCAAATCAGAATTCTTTACGCGCAAGCGTCCAAATATTCTCCAAAGTTTTATAACAAACGAACATTTTGCAAATTTCGCGGTTTCTTCTACTTGGAAACCTTCCCGGGCAAGCGTCGATCAATTTCCCAAAGTTTTAGCGAAAACTTAAATTTTGCAATTTTCGCGGTTTTTGGACCGTTTTCCGCAAATTTTTTCAACTTAGAACCTTCCTGGGCAACCGTTCAACCATTCCCAAATTTCCATTGAAATCGGATGAACGGTATAATTTTGCAAATTTCGCGGTTTTTGGACCATTTCACAGACATGAGACATAGCCTATGACACTTTCCTGATCGACATGAACTTACTGTGAAAAATTCGTGAAGATCGGTTCAGCGGTTTAGGCGCCCATAAGGGACAAACATACAAACATACTTTCACTTTTATATAGATGTATAGACTAGCAAATAACCCGGCTTGCTTCGCTACGCCGCCGTCAGCTAAGCTATTTTAACCGATAAGGATATCAGTTTTTCTTTTCCGACTTGGAGGTGGATTTCACAAATTGCAAAATATTTGACCGTTTCTTACATACATCGGCTCAAAGCAGAGATTAACTCTTATGCCCCGCCCGCGGTTACAAATAAAGTCTCTCCTGACATTTCCGATTTTGGTGGTGAATTTGTAAATTTTAAGGCTTATAAACACAATTCGATAAAGATCGCCCCAAAAATAAGGATTGGCCTTGAACACACATTTTGGGACATTTTCCACCAATTCTCCAACCATTCCTCAAAGTTGCATTGCAATCGGATGAACGCTATAAGTTTTCAAATTTCGCGGTTTGTCCACCATTTTCCGCCCATTTCTTCAACTTAGAAACCTTCCCGGGCAAGCGTCCACCATTCCAATAAGATTCACTGAAATCAAAAATTTGCCAAATATCGCGGTTTGTGCACCATTTTCCGCCCATTTCTTCTAATTAGAAACCTTCCCGGGCAAGCATCTAACCAATCCCCAAAATTTTAGCGGGATAGAGAATTTTGCAAATATTGCGGTTTTTTGACCATTTTCCACCTCCAGGTCCACCTCCAATGCCACGGCCATGACCACCTCCATGGCCACCTCCATGGCCACCTTCATGGCCAGCTCCATGGCCAACTCCATGGCCACCTCCATGGCCTGCTCCATGGCCACCTCCATGGCCACCTCCATGGCCACCTCGATGGCCACCTCAATGGGCACCTCCGGGTCCACGTCCAGTTCCACCTCCAGGACGTGGTCCAGGTCCCGCTCACAACCAGTACAATAAAAAACGGCACCCCAAGTTAACGTTATCGTTATTTCTAGTACTATCCTTACAAACCAAGTTTAAAGCCAATCGGATATAAACAGGTTTTTGACTGCTGAGTTTTCCATGAGTGTTTCGACCCCAAGGTCAAATTTTCCAACATCTGAAACTACACTACAAATTATTTCACTTACTATTATTACAAACAGTATTTCAAATCAATCGGATGAAAAATAGATTTTTGCATGTCGAATTTCCCGGGTATTTTCCTTGCGGTCTGATTTTCCGAAATCGGGAAAATACGTCTCCAATTATTTCGTATACTTCGCTTACAAACCCAGTTTCAAGTCAATCGGATGAAAAATAAAATTTTCGCAATACAAACTTTTCCGACGCTTTTCCGACCCTACGGTTGAATTTCCCAACATCGGAAAGACGCATTTCAATTTCTTTCACTTACTGTCCTTACAAACAGTATTTCAAATCAATCGGATGAAAATTTGATTTTTGCATATCGAATTTCCCGATAATTTTCCTTGTGGGCGAATTTTCCGAAATCGGGAAAATACGTGTCCAATTATTTCGCATACTATGCTTACAAACCGAATTTCAAGTCAATCGGATGAAAAATAAAATTTTCCCATACAAACTTTCCGACGCTTTTCTGGCCTTTCCGGGTGGAATTTTCCAAAACGTCTTAGTACGCACTTTCACCAGCTAACGAAACTCCTGTCCAAATTTCAGCCCACTGGCTCTTACCGTTTAGTCTGTGCGACGGTCACCAGTCAGTCAGTCGAGTTGACCAGTTTTATATATATAGAAAAATAATAATTAAAATAAAGAGAAATAAGGAAATATAACGAAGTCGGAAAGTCTGTTCATTATCATAATGTGAAAGATGGTCTCGTTTTTCGAAAATCAAGAACGGATATGCTAAAACGGAGGTAAGAGTCCCTTTTTTTACACCCTGTATAGTGTACGCATTGAAAATGGAGACTTTTCACTAGTACACATTGAAAATGGGGATAGGGGATCATGATGTTGGGAAAATGTATGTAACTGGGAGAAGGAAACAATTTTGACCCTAAAAAGTAGGTATATATAGAGTGTCCTAAAATTCACGCTAGATTTGAAAGCAAAAACAATTTGACGGCTGAGAGGTTAGGGTTAATAAAAATCGGGCGTTACCCGATATAACAACGTTCACAGCCCGTGAAACAATTCAATTACTCCATGAAAAATTTCCTTGGTTTGAGATTTAGTTGTGTCGGGGCCAATTCTGATCACCGAAACGAGAGAGTGGTGATCGGAATTGGCCCCCCTACATAGGGATATTTATGGAATACACTCAGGGAAAAAACACTGATATTTTAATATTTACACGTTGATTTTACTATTTTTACCATTGATTTAGCGTTAAATATGGAAATCGTATACCTAAAGAGTGAACACTTCAAAATAAATATTGGAAATAGTTAAATTTAATATTGGATGTAGTTAAAATTTTTTTTTTTATTTAAAAATTTTACAAGCCAGTCTAGAATCAATTTATTTTGTAATGATCCAAAGAGCAGAAGAATTCTATTAGATTTGGTTCTGAAAAAACTAAGAATTATTTATTTTATTTGCACTTGAACACTATTGGAATGCCGACTTTACCAGTTGCACTACCGCACATGATGGTTGTCACACGTCTAAAATTATACTTATATTGAATTGCCTTGAAGTAAACTACGATATATTTCTGGCATGTTGTCGCTTGTATGGCCGCTTGTAATTCTCAAGTTGGAATTCCATGCTTTGGGAATATAAAAGAGGTAACTGAATTTTGCCGTTCAAATATGATTTTAGTCAACTCAACATGCTTTTTAATTAATTTTAATACGGAATAGGCATAGTAAATCAAATATGATTGTTATAGATTTTACAATGCGTTTTTTCCCTGAGTGTGTAACACATCATGAAAATGGCTTCCACTGCTTTACTGGCTCATATGCACTCTTTAATCGAAATTTTCCTTGACCATTTTGCATAAATATGGCTACGTGAGTATACGACTAGGAAATGTCAGCTGGCCTAACGAACTGATGCGTCACTGAGCGTCAGTCTCATGGTTAACGACAGGCAATGCATCACAGCGCTAGTCTAGTACATGAACTATGGTATGCACTTATCACCACACTAACGACTTGTAATGCAGGGTCGTACCGATCGGTACGTGTTGCGGGTGTTCGAAGCCCTCCAGCGCCGCCCAGCCACCAGTGATGTTGTTTATCGGATTTCAGTCTATTTTTATTTGAAGTTGTGTACATAGGCTAAAGCTTACATACATAGGTGAGCATATGTACATTGATAAAATAAAATATGTTTAAGTGTAGGCTATGCTAGGTTAGGTTGACATATATTCTTACTTTTAGTCCGCTTTCGTCTCGTGGTAAATTCGAAAAGAACTATAAAAGCACATGCCAGCTTAATTGGGGAAATTAGTGGTGGGCAAGTCTACAATTCCAATTCATTCCCAATATCGATCTTGACCCTTTCTATTATCGATAACAATAAGCTACCCTATAACGGAAGTAGTTCTTGGAATCTGTCGTAACAATACGTTTTCCGAACATTCCCATACAAAATTAGTTAGGCAAATACTTGGCTGGTGGTTGGTCTGTTGGCGAGTGCTCACTACGAAGAGCTAACTACTGAGTAGTTACAAAAACACATTTTTTTTAAAGATTTTTGTATACATCTCTGAAAGATTTGGCTAAAATTCAATCACGTCACAGTAAGCAAACAACTTAGGATTAGGCTTAGGACAATTTAATTTTAAGCAATTTTTTCCCATCCCATCCCAGGGACTGACTTGAAGGACCGCAGAACTCAAACTATCTCCAACAGGGGATGGTTTATAAAATAGTTTCTAGATTAAGATCTGAAAAATTATTGTTAGTCTCATTAAGAGAAGATCCAATAAATACAAAATAAGCTTTAAAAAAAAACAATTTTTTCAATCCCTTCAGACCTAGGAATCTTTTATCAACTGATTCCAAAAATTGAATATACCCTCGTCTCAAAAAAAAAAGTATCAAAAAGCAAAAATAAATATCATAAAAAGTAAAAGGCCAATAAATTCCAGAGGCCCGCACAATCGGCCATGCACGTGAATCCTTTCTATTTTTCTTTTTTTGTTTAAATAATTTATAACATCAAGAGAAATTTTTATTGTTTACGCATGTGTTTCGCCCCCAACAAAATACACAGTGGCCGACGAGGTGCGGGAGGCGAGAAATTCACAGGCCAATGTCTATCGTTGGGTGGAGGCCTTTCGCCAGCACGGACACAAATTGGCGACCGTAAATCCTATCAGCATCAAAGCGGCCCACAGTCAGAGGTAAATATTATTTTCTATATATACATACAAATATATTTTTCGTTTGCTCCTTTGTATTGTCAACTGTTCGCTCTTTTTTATGACCTGACCAGCGAGCTGCAGGAATTAAATCCCGCATTTTATGGACTGCAGACACAGGAGACGGTGCGCACCGTTGGCCTCTTAAGTGCTCCACAGGAGGCAGCACAAAATGTTGGACAAATGGAACAGCTGCTAAAGGGCATTTACTGTGGTCGAGCAGCCAGCGCAGAGTTTTCCTACATCGAGGTAGGTATAAAATACATAGTAAGTACTGTTTGGCGAATTTTCAACCTTTTTCCACCATTCGCAGAGCCTGGAGGAGCGCGAGTGGCTGGCCCAAAACTTTGAGACACTGGACACACACCAGCTGCTGGCCAAGGAGCGTTGCGAAATCGCCGAGCTGTTAATTAAGTCGCAAGCTTGGGATAATTTCATGGCTCTCAAATTTCCAACTGTCAAGCGATATGGCGGCGAAGGTGCCGAATCGATGCTAGCCTTTTTCTGGCAGCTGCTACGCGACAGCGTACAAGGTGAGTGCCCGCTTCTATGCCCGAAGCTTTGGGCTTAGGGAAAGTGGCCCCAGACAATGAGATTCATTAGAGAGGAGCGGGGAAAACAGAAATATTCCCGTCACTTGTATCGTAGTTATTTATTTATTTATTTATTACACAGAGAAAATAAAATTAGCTACATGCCACGTGTAGAAACGACAATCCTAAACGAAACGCAGTTCACCTGCAAAATCTGCCACGAAAATGTAGAAAACAACAAGTAAGGAAGCTGTAGTCGAGTTCCCCCACTACAAAATACCCTGTTCTCTTGACTTCTTGTATTTTCATACACATATACTCACACTCATACATACACACACTCACTCTAACATACGCACACACGCACGCGCAAACGCGGTAACTGACAATGCAAGGCCCCCCACTCTCCCACAAGCAAAATTGATTCGTATATAACTTCGGTGTTTTTTGTCCGATCTTATTCACAATGCAAGGCCCCCCACTCTCCCACAAGCAAAATTGATTCGTATATAACTTCGGTGTTTTTTGTCCGATCTTATTCATCTTTTCAGAATAGATAGATATTGGGCCTGACTTGATAAATATAAAGTTTGGAAGGTCTATCTTAAAAATTGTAACTCTCACTGTTTTTTGCGCTTAAGGGGGTAGTAAAAGTTGCGCGTGCTGTTTTTAGATGCTTTTTTAATAATTCACATAAACAAAACGAAAAGATACTTTTCAAATCGGTTTTTTTTTATTTTAAAGTTAATGAATGAATAAAAAATACAACATTTTTTGTTTTAAAAATTGTGACGCCGGCTGAAAAGTTTTTGGTCTGCAAAAAGTGGTACGAAAAAAAGTGCGCCCATGGCGCCCGTGATTCGAAGTCACTCCGTTATCCGAATTCAAAAAGGAAAAAGATTCTGGTTTAGTATCGATTTAATTCTGGCCTGAACCTCAGATTTGGAAAAAAGTTAATTTTTGACAAAATGGTGGCACTTTGAAATTGAACATTTTTTTTGGTATTTTTTTTGCAGTCTAGTGTAAAAAAAAAATACTAAAAAAGTTGGAGGTTCAGGCCAGAATGACGACAATTCTGCGTCGTTTGACACCCCGTTCAACAAAATCGGTCCAGTAGTTTTGGCTGAATCGCGGCCGTCATTTTGAAAAACGTGATTTCGAGCAAGCGCGTTTAAAGTTTGCTGAGCTATAAAAAAGCAAAAAAAAAAGTCGATTTTTTTTCCGGCCCAACTTGTACTACCCCCTTAAAGGGGGGAGGAATTTTCCAAATCTGAAACAAAACCGATTTGAGTCTGATACACACCTACCTACATGAAAAAATTTGTGGCTCTATCTCTTAAAGTCTCTTATAGTCTCTTATAGTCTCTGCTACAAATCGAATTTGTACGTTTTCAAATTTGGATTGGATAAATCCATTTCTTTATCGTATCTTTTAGATTTAAATGCCATTTCTGCTTCTTCGTGATGCCTTTTCTGTTCATGTTTAAAGTTTTAATAATCAGAACTTTCAGTAAAAGTCTGTAGGGCAGAGAATGTCTATCACATTTGTTGAATCGAACCGAAAATATACTTTCAGAATAGATTCAGGTTGAGCTATACAGTCAAAACTTTTTCGGCTCACGGTTCGGTACGCAGTTAAATAAAAGTCGGACGGACATGGCAAATCGACTCAGCTGTTGATGCTGATCAAGACTATATACTTTATAGGGTCGGAAACGCTTTCTTCTGCCTGTTATTAACTTTAGCACAAACTTAATATACTCTTTGTACAGAGTATAAAAATATTAAATTTGTATATTAGAATTTCATTGTTAGATTGTTAGAACTGTTTTTTATATTTAGTAATCAGGATTATTAATCGATCTGCCAAAGGATTGGTAAAGATCTGGTGAACGGTAGACAAGTTATGAGCAAAAGAATGTTTGCTGCTGCAGCGCAGTAGCAGCGCTGCTTTCAGCTACTACTGCAGGATAAAAATTCAAACTGATCATACATTTTCATTGATACTGAGTATAGTATAGTCGGGCTTGACCGACTTTCCTTCTTGCTATGAAGTTGTGCAAAAGTATGTAACAGGGTGAAGGAAACATTTCTGACCCTATAAAGGATATATATTCTTGATCAGCATCAACAGACGAGTTGATTTAGCCCCGTCCGTCTGTCCGTATGAATGCGTCTATCTCAGAAAATATAAGAGATAGAGCAAGAGATGGAAGTACATGCAAAATTTGGCATGTATGTAGGTGTATACCATTCCCACACCCCTCTTAAACCGCAAATGAGCCTCGTGACTTAATATATATTATGTAAGGCGTAATATCTATCTAGTCTGAAAAGTACAATAAGATTGGACAAAAAACACCGAAGTTATACACATAACAATTTTGCTTGTAGGATCGGGACGTACCGCATCGTCAGCTAAAGCGGTGTGTATATACGACTAGAAAATGAATGAAAACACACGGAAGGTAATTAGGTAAAGGTATCTTGGACTCGGGGCACTCGACTACAGCGCCCTTACTTGTTTACACACTCTTTTTCTGTGATTTCTGTAAAACACACCCTCTATCCCTGCTCAGTAGCATCATCTCACATATCAGCACACGCTTACTTAACCCTAATCTGCTTTGGCCCAAAACTTTTCTTTTTCACATGCACCCTCAACAACAACAACCACATCAACAGCGGATATTGAGCACGTGGTTCTGGCCATGCCCCATCGGGGGCGCACATCGCTGCAGGCCGCTTTGCTTAATATGCGACCGGCAAAAGTTTTTCGCAAGCTCAGCGGCGCATCAGAGTTCGCCGACGACATCGAGGCCATGTCGGACGTCATAAGTCATTTCCGTGAGTAAAACTTTGTCTCTATTTTTTGGTGTGGCTCTAAGCACATGCGGCGTATGCGTAATTTAATCAAAATCCCACATCTCGCACAGATGTTTCCGAACAGCTGCAGGTGCTGGGTAAAAGCATCAACTTTAGCATGGTGCGCAATCCCTCGCATCTGGAGGTAAGTTGAAGTGGCTTAACTCTCGCCTTAGTTACAAAGTTTCCTACTTAGGCCGCCAATCCTGTGGCCATGGGCAAGGCCCGCTCCAAACAACAAACGCTGGGCGATGGAGCCTTTGGAGAAAATCAGTCGCGCTTTGGTCAACAGGTAATCAATGTGATACTCCATGGAGATGCTGCTTTTGCCGGACAAGGTATAAATCAGGAGTGCCTCAATATGGCCTATGTGCCGCATTTCGATGTGGGTGGCAGTTTGCATTTGATAGTCAACAATCAGGTGGGCTTCACCACTCCCGGCGATAGGGGTCGCTCCACGGCCTACGCCTCCGATCTGGCCAAGTCTATACAGGCGCCCGTTTTTCATGTTAATGGCGACGATCCTGAAACGCTGGCTCGCATCACCAGCTTGGCTCTGCGCTATCAGCGCGAATTTCGCAAGGATATTTTTATTGATTTGAATTGCTTCCGTCGTTGGGGTCATAATGAGCTAGATGATCCTACGTTTACCAATCCATTGGTGTATCGGATAATACACCAGCGTGAGTCTGTGCCAGATATGTATGCCAAGGGATTGGACCAAGCAGGAGTGTTGAGTTCGGAGGAGGCTAAGCAAATGCGTGATCGTTACTTAAAACATTTGCAAGAGGAATTGGCTTTGGCGGCTACTTACCAGCCACCTCCCTCGTTCTTTGAACAACAGTGGAAGGGTCTACAGTTGGCACCCAAAAATGAACTGACCTACTGGGATACGGGTCTGGATTATGGACTTTTACATTACATAGGCCAACAGAGTGTGACCTATCCCGAAGACTTTGTGAGTTCTAAAAAAGCAACCCGACAAATTTCCCCGTAATTTCTACTCTTTTTCCCTTAGAACATTCACCCGCATCTGCTCAAAACTCATGTCACAGCTCGTCTTAAAAAACTTGAAGCTGGCCTCAAATTGGATTGGGCCACCGCCGAAGCCTTGGCCCTGGGCAGTCTCATGTATCAGGGACACAATGTACGCATCAGTGGTGAGGATGTAGGACGCGGTACCTTCTCTCATCGTCATGCCATGTTGGTGGATCAGCAGACAAATGAAATGTTTATACCCCTTAACAATCTGGATGGTGGTAAGTTGGAGCTGGCCCACAGCATTTTATCCGAGGAAGCTGTGCTGGGCTTTGAATATGGCATGGCCATTGATAATCCAAACAATCTAATCATCTGGGAGGCTCAATTCGGTGACTTTGCCAATGGTGCACAAATCATTATCGATGCGTTTATTGCATCGGGTGAAAGTGAGTTGAAATTCAAGCTTAAGGGTGAGATTGACTTATGTTCTTTTTTAAATCAGCCAAATGGATGGAGTCCAATGCTTTGGTAATGCTGCTTCCCCATGGATATGATGGCGCTGCATCTGAGCATAGTTCCTGCCGCATTGAGCGCTACCTGCAGCTATGCGATTCAAAGGAAACCTCAGCCGATGGCGATGCTGTTAATATACACATTGTAAATCCCACCACACCCGCCCAGTACTATCATGTGTTAAGGCGACAATTGGCTAGAAATTTCCGCAAGCCTTTGATTGTGGTGGCTCCCAAGACACTGTTACGACTGCCGGCAGCTACATCCACGCATGAAGATTTTCAACCGGGTACACTCTTTCACAATGTGCTGGGTAAGTCAGGCGTAACTTACAAATGCTCTGTAAATTTAAAAGAAAGAAATATTGACAATCTACAAATTACTCGAGACATCTGGACCAATATTTGTTATTTCTATCATAAAATTTCGGTTTGGCCCTGCTACACCAAGACTGCCTCTGATCTCAGCACAAAATTAAGTCGATTTGAAGTTTTAAACCAAACATAATTTCGCTTCAGTAAGAACGAAATAGGATTGTCGACATAATTCCGCGAGGAATTATGCCGCTTGTGCTTAAAAACTATCATTCAAATTCAAATGAAGGTTCTATAAGTGATCGCTACAGACTAAAGACCGGGAATGAAAGTCAGTTCT
Source organism: Lordiphosa collinella (assembly GCA_018904265.1). Lineage (NCBI taxonomy): Eukaryota > Metazoa > Arthropoda > Insecta > Diptera > Drosophilidae > Lordiphosa > Lordiphosa collinella. The sequence goes on along the minus strand of JAEIFV010000500.1, from coordinate 103,611 downwards.
AAGCCGGGCTTCAACATACCGAACGGATCGTAAAACGATCTTCAAACTTAACCTGAGTCCTTTCGAAAATGCTCAATTGAACCTTCCCTCTCTGGGAATCGAACTCTTGGTCTAGTACTTAACCCAAAAGTTAGCACCTTTATGTCCGCGATTGTCGACCTTACGCGAGACATTGCGATAAATCACAGTAAAAAAGCCTAAGGCTGCTGGTTTTCCGTGAACGTCGGGCTTGTTTTGGTAATTCGTTCAAAAAAAAGAACACTTGGGCTGTGTTTAAGATGGTCGTTATTCAGTCAAAAACAAGAAAGAAAGTCGCTATAGCCCGACTATAATAAACTCTGTCTGTGTGAAGTGCTGCCCATCACCGTTGCGACCGGTGCAACAAACGGTCCCCCCTTTTCCGTTGTCAGAAAATAGCCGTTTTCGCGCAACACGTTGCATAGAGGGAAGAAATGAACCTTTAACTGTGGTTACAACTCCTGTTTGGTTGTGAGAAGACTCATGTTTGTATACATGCGCCAAACTACGTTCGCTTTCTCATTCTCTCTCGCACTGTCACTCTCTGCGCACACTACAGTCTACTCTCGAAATTTTTTTATAACAACATTTTTACGTTTCGATCTTTCAAGGGTTACTTTATGGCTAGTTACTTCACAGCTGGCGCCAAGAAACTACTTTATCCTTCGATGTGCCGAGGCGGGATCGAGCCCACAACCTCTTGCACATCAGGCATCTATTTGTTGAGAGGATGGTCAACCTTCTTGCACTGTACTCGTATAAATGATAGCCGAGAAGCGAATATGCCGTTCAGAACATTGTGAAATAAAAACAAGCAAAAAAGTCGGTCGAGCCCGACTATAGTATACTCTGTACCAAAGAAATTGAATGCTCAGTACGTATTTGGCTGCTGCAGTAGCAGCTGAAAGCAGCGCTGCTGCAGCGAACTTTGTTTTGTTCATAACTTGAGTATCGCTCATTCGATCCTTACGATTTATAACACGATCCTTTGGCGGGTCGCTTTATAATCTTGATTAATACATATGTCCATAAGAACGAACCTTCTATCTATAAGACTGTGGGTGATATGACGATTTTTCCCATTTTGCGGGGGCAGGAGGGGGCATGGCAAAAATTAAAGATAAACTTGATCTGTCTGCAAGTATAAGAAGCGTTTGTCCCCTACATGTCAAACCTATATCACTTACCATCTGTGAGATCTGTTTGTTCATTCGGACAGACAGACAAACGTGGCTAGATCGAATCGGCTGTTGATGCTGAATATATATACTTTATGGGGTCGAAAATGCTTCCTTCTGGCTGTTGCATATTTTTGCACAAACTTAATATACTCTGTGTACCTCTGGTAATGGCTAATTACTACAAAAGCTGGCGCCAACAGCAGTGAGGGGGGACCGGGTGTGTAAGTTTATTCAAAGATAAAACTTTTCATTAGATGTTCCGAGGCAGGATCGAACCCATGACCTCTTGCACAGCGTTCGCACACACTAGCCCCTGAGCCACACCCTGCTACAGAGTATAATAAAGAAAACCCGAAAAAACACCCTTTTACAAATCAGTTGTGGAGTAAAGCCCAAGTCATGTGATCAATCCGTTACACCGCAATACTGAAGTTAAGTATATCCGAATTGTTTGAGCTCCTTGCTGAACGACACGTTCCTGTGGCCGCAGACCTACATATCCGAACATCACGTCAGCCGTAGGAGAAGCCAACGTTTCCTTTGGAGACCGGACTACAAATTACTTGGGAGAGGTGCTCCTGGGTACATCAAGCCAAGTGTCGGCGTCGACGCCTAGTGTGGATGACGCCAAGACAAGTGGAGTTTTACGAAGTTCTTGTGAAATAACTGAAGATGCGCAGTTAGAAATAGAAAGCCACATATCGACCGCCGATGATGAAATTGACTCGCACTCAAATGTATATGTATGCGAGAGGGAGAGAAATCAACTCGTAGAGCCGTTTAGACCGAATAGAGCCGTTAAGCCCGATCAACCCGTAGATCCGCTAAGATCGAATAGACCCGTAGAACTGTTTAGCCCGTACAAACCCGTAAAACCGTCAACCCTTTGAGTCGTTAAATGACCTTTACATCCGAAAACGTTTGCCGTACATATTACACTCCATTCCAAAAAGTATACATCACCAAAGTACCGTGGCCCCAATAAGGAAAAATATTGAATCCTGTTGAGATCGACGGCGATATAATAGTCAGGTCAGCCGAATGTAGTCTTTGGACAAATTGTTTGAAAATAACCGCCAAGATGTAAATATGTTCTCCTTGAGTATTTTATTGTTAGTAATAAGATATTTGTAAGTACGCGATCGATGGTCACACTGTATAAATAAAAACCGTGAAGCGTTTGTGCTGTTGCGTGGCAAAAATTTAAAATAAACTTGATCTGTCTGCAAGTATAAAAAGCATATGTACCATACATGTCAAACATTTATCTCTTACCATCTCTGAGATTTTTTTGCTCATACGAACAGACGGACACTTTTGCACAAACTTAATATACTCTGTGTATCTCTGGTACAGAGTATAAAAATAGGGGAAAGTTAACTTTGGCTTGGCCGAAGTTTTGTGTACCCTTGCGACCTTCATCGAAAACCAAACAATTTTTCTAAGACTACTTTGCGGATTTTACTTTTCTATGGGAATTATTCTATATAGACATCCGATGTCGACCAAACTTAGTGGAATCATGGATGATTTGGAGGCGATTCTTTTTAAAACAAAATAGTTTTTCTCACTAGAACTTATAATAACTTAAATATGCTATATTCATCCGATTTGGACAAAACTTTTTAGAACTATGTGAAAGCATACCAAATAAATAAACACAAATTTTAAGGACATTTTCATTGAAAACAAAAAAGTTTTTCAAACTAAGACTAATTTTCAGACTCTGCTTTTGTATGACAGCTGTACTATATAGATGTCCGATATCGACCAAACTTAGTGAGTGATGGGAAAGGATAGTAAACTAAGAAATACAAACTAAGGACTCGATTCCATTAAAAACAAAATAATTTCTCTCACTAATACTAGCTCTTCGAACGATCGTTCCTATGACAGCTATATGCTATAGTTATCCGATCCGGCCGGTTACGATAAATGTATATATGTACTTAAAGACTTCCTGCAAAGTTTGGTGAAGATAGCTTTCAAACTGACGAAAGAAATATCATAGAAACAGACAGATGGACTGAAGGAAAGACGGACAGGGTTAAATTAACTTATCTCGTCATGCTGATCAAGAATATATATACTTTATATGGTCGGAGATGATTCCTTCTATGCGTTACAAAAATCAGGACTATTTTATAAGACACCCTGCAAGGGTGTAATAAAAAAACCGGAAAAGAACCCCGTTTACAAATTTTTATACATTTTAAATGGGAAAAGGGGGATCATGAAGTTGTGCAAAAGTATGTAACAGGTAGAAGGAAGCATTTGCGACCCTATAAAGATATATATTCTTGATCAGCATCAAAAGAAGAAAAAGAAGATATGCGTCGGAGATGCGTCCTGTCTATGCGTTACAAAAATCGGGTCGATCTTAGAGACTATCAAGGAGCGTAGAGCCATAAATTTTTGCATCGTAAACTACAGCTCCCTTACTTGTTTTTATCTTATAGAAAGATTAGATCTCACGTTCAACGAACCAAACCAAATAAATTAAGAGTTCAAAAGAAAACAAGTAAGAAAGTCGGTCAAGCCCAAGCCTAGGGGTAAAAGAAATTTATTGATTTTCTATAATTTCAGAATATGTTCTTTCAAAGTGCGCGCTTGAATAACTGAACGATGGTCTATGTCAAATGGTAATCTATGTGGGTTGAAGTCAGTCATTCCGTCACTTGTCAGTCGGGCTAACAAATTTATATATATAGACTAGCATAGAACCTGGCGCGTTTTGCTTCGCCACTATCAGTATAGCCGTCATATAAGACTGAAAGGGCATAATAATCGGTTTAAAATATATATAAAGTAAGACAATCTTTTTTAAAGCCGATTTCTCATCTTCTAAATAGATGCTATTTGTCAAATAAACTTACAATTTACTCTGTTGCAGGTGAGAAATCGGTCCTTAGACTTTTCGGGTTTTCCACACATTCCGATTGAGTTTAAAACCCCAATCTTAAATAGATCGGCCCATAAATTGCCCCCTTTTACCGACCTTGGGAAGAGATTTGACAAAATTGAACGGCTCTTAAGCCTCACAAACCAAATTGATACTTGAACATAACACAAATTCGTCCTAAAGATTCCCACTTTGCTGGTGGGTTTTTCAAAATTGGAACATAGTATGGCCAATAGAGAACTATTTTTCCATAGACCATAGAGCTTAAAAACCAAATTTCGTGCAGATTATATCAAAACAAACGCATTTTACATACTGGAAGTTGATTTTTTAGCATCGAAAATCAAATTACAAATTTTTTCGCTTACTTACGATCCGGGTTTCTATCACTATCCTTTCACACTCTAGGTGTCGATTTTCTTAGCATTGAATCCCAAATATTTACGAACCCAGACTTAAGTCAGTCGAATGAAAAATAGTTTTTTATGCAGAATTTTCAGGTAGTTTTCACACCCTACGGGCGGATTTTCCAACATCAGAAACCGAACCGTTCTGGTTCCTATGGATTCGATTCTGTCTCAATTTGCGACTTCAAATGGTGGAGCATTCGAAAATCAATCAGTATCTTCTTCCTCTAAACTCTTTAGGTGATGTCACTGTTCCAGCTGATCAGGTGCGTAAGGTTATAATTTGCAGCGGCAAACATTATTACAACCTGGCCGAGGAGCGCGAGAAACGTCAGGCCTATGATACGGCCATTTTGCGATTGGAATCACTTTGCCCCTTCCCCCTGCAAGAACTGCAGGCCCAGCTGGCACAATATGGCAATGTACAATGTAAGTTTCGTCCTCATAAACTTACTCTAACCAAGCTCACACCTCCCCCACATCACCTGCGCAGCCTTCATCTGGAGTCAGGAGGAGCATCGCAATATGGGTGCCTGGTCTTTTGTACGGACACGTTTTGAAAATTTAATTGGCCAACAGGTAACAACAAGCTTCTTTACTGCACCTACAACCACAACCAACTCTAAAAACTCGAATCCATTCACAGCTGCAGTACTGCGGCCGCTCAGAAGCACCCACATCGGCCACCGGCATCGGCAAAGTGCATAAACGGGAAGTTGATGAGATTGTTGCTGCCCCATTTGAACTTTAGTTGGCCGGACGTGCCCCCGCTGGCTGCCCCATCCTGCCCATATATTGCAAAGTACTTTTAGCTCAATAAAACTGCCAGTAAAAAAATAAAAAAGAAGGGCCGAACGAAAAAGTTCCTTGCTGAATTACATAATAATTTTTCGCTTGAAAAAAAGTACAACTTTTGGTTAAGAACTTTAAGGCAAAGTTTATAATTGTTGGCATTTTTTCTTTGGTATTGCGCTCATAATAAATCCCACAGAATTTAACCTACCATAAATATTTATTATGTTTATGAAACATTTTACAGACTTTCAATTGGACAGGTGGATAGATAAAGATACATAAAAAATAGATAGAGTATATGGAAATGGTGTCTATATACTGGTGTGGTGAGGTGAGGTTAACTACATATAAGGCGTTGCCAAGGACCTAAAGTTTGATACGGGGAAACTACACACATGGTGACAAGGAAGACAGAAAAAGAGTTTGGAAAAGTCTCATTCATCACGCTATTCAAAAGACAGGCAACTTAAACAATCTGCCTGCCGTAGACTTGCTCTAGAATATTATAAAAGTCGGTGGACGTCTTATATGCAAAGTGCAGAAGTCACATCCAAAGGACAAATGCCACACACACGGCCATTATTACAAAGGCAGTTTCCCGGCAGTTCGCATTATCCCAGCCGCATTCCAAATCAAATTTGAGGGCCTGTAAATGAGAGAGATAGAATTAGAGGTACCCAAATAAACTAAATATATTTATATACCCACCTCCATTAGCTGTTGTCCTCCCTTGTTATCACAACGCGTTTCGCGCAAATCATCATCATGATCATCGCAGTTGTGACGTCCATACACCTGACAGGGTGAGTTCATGAACGTACGGAAGACCGTATCAGTCCAGGTTTGCGAAGAACAGATATATTGCCGGCGCTTGCGTTGCCAGAACTCCACCCAGCTGTATGAATAAAAGACTAATAAATTTCAACCCAGCACCGTTAATCGAAAAATTTAATTTCTTTCCCCAATCAAATTCAGCGAATCCAAACCCTGCCCAAACGAGGAAAAGTTGGGACACTCAACAGTACGGCTCGCCTTTAAAGGCTACTGTATACCCATGATACAATAACTACAAGGTAGCGCACTGCGCAGCTTCGATAGTCTCAGTCGACCTTGGATCAATGATCTTCTATAGAAAGCTGTCAAAAATATAATCAACAATTGTGTGGCCCTAGATTTTCAGTATCAGCCCTGGTGTTCGATAATTCTTGCGCATGCGAAAAGGCACATACCCACAATATCATTCCAAAAACTATATGACATCACAATCCTCAGCTAACACTCGGAAAAAATCAGGAACTTTGTACTTTAATTCAGTATAAACGGTGTCAATAATACGGTAAGTACGAAAATACTTAATTTAAGTAATACTTGATTTTGGACTGTTTCGGAAAGTATAAGGTTTACGTTGAAAGAGTCTGAAAGAGTAAATAAGTACAAAATATTCTTTATTGAAGCTAAGTTAATTCTAGAATTAACCCCAATACATTCTGAAACAAAATTAAAATTCGTCAAACAAGTACAAAATATTCTAGGTGTAAGCCGATAAAATTCTATACCTATTACCAAGTTTTTCTGGAAATGAGTTCACTTTATTGAATCAAAGAAGGCTGGAATTTACCAAAGACCAAGATGCTTATACTTTAGTATAGAATAGAGCTGGGCGCGTGGGCGAATTTTCTGACATGGGCACGAACGATTCACGAAATAAGAATCTTATCACAAACGATTCACGCTCGTAAATTTACTCGGTACCAGATGTACACAGAGTATATTAAGTTTGTGCAAAAGTATGTAACAGCCAGAAGGAAGCATCTTCGACCCCATAAAGTATATAGATTCTTGATCAGCATCAACCGCCGAGTCGATATTGCCATGTCCCTCTATCCGTCTGTCTGTCTGTCTATCCGTATGAACGCAGAGATCTCAGTGATGGTAAGAGATAGAAGTTTGACGTCTCTGGGACAAATTCTTCTTTTAAAGGGTGATTTTTTAGCTACTATCTTTTTGGCAACACTGGTTTAAACAGCTCACGCACGTTTCGTGTTTTGTTTCACTGTCAAACATCTTCAGTTTGGTCTATAATTTAACCATGAATCGTGTAGGAGTTCGCTTGTAAGAACATCGCTTGCAAATTATTGAAATTTATTACCATAATGCGTGCTCTGTTAAGAAAGTTCATCGCGCGCTTCTTCCATTTTATGGTCAGTTTAATCGACCCACTGAAGCTGCTATTCGGGCTATTGTGACTAAATTTCGCACCAAATTTACATTGTTGGACATTAAACCACCAACACGCTTAGGTAGAGTGCGAACTGAAGAAAATATCGCAGCTGTATCGGCCAGTGTTAATGATGACCATCAATTATCGATTCGTCGCCGTTCGCAGCAATTGGGCCTCTGTTAATCAACAACGTGGAAAATTTTGCGGAAGGATTTAGGTGTGAATCCTTTCAAAATACAGCTGGTGCAAGAATTGAATCCGAACGACCTACCACAACGTAGAATTTTTGGTGAATGGGCTCTTGGAAAGTTGGCCGAAGATCCACTCTTTTACCGAAAAATTTTGTTCAGCGACGAAGCTCATTTTAGGCTCAATGGGTACGTAAATAAGCAGAATTGTCGATTTTGGAGTGAATATCAGCCAGATTTTTCGGAAATTCCACATACTACAGGTAACTTCATACAATTTATTAGATTTTGGTTTCTTGTATGATGAATCTAAATCGGTTTGAACTATACTGTTGATCGTAAGATTGCTACACATTTCTTTTACCTTTAGCAAAATAGCCAAAATTTCATAATTTCTTCACGTAAAACGCACGAATCACGGTTTTTCGCTCACGAAATTTTATGTTTGCTCACACTCACGTCGTGGAAGTCTACGCATTTTCCGTTGCATTTTCCGGAGCTTGCATTGTTAGTCTATTTTGTACTCAATCGAACATAAATTGTACACAGAGGGAAAAAACGAGTTCAAAAAATACGATTTTTTCATATCAAAATATGAACAGAATGCTCTTTCAAATTTTTGAGAACAAATGTTCCAAAGGTACATGAAATGAGCACAATTCAGCTCACCTCAACCACGGCACCGAAAAGTATACGTTGCCATTCAGACGTGCGGCTTCAGCAATGCGCAATAGTCTAAGACGGCCGCCGTCGTTGCGCGCGGCAAAGTTCGACCAATTTTTATTTCTTTAAAAATTTACCATGGCAGTTGCGATGATGTACTTTCACTTGTTCAATGGTTCACTTGTTCAGCAGTTCAACTGTTCAGTTATTCAGCTGTTCAACTGTTCAGCTTTTCAGTTGTTCAGCTGTTCAGTCTTGGTTTGAATTGTAGGCCGTTTCATTGGATCTGTGCTGTTCCAATTGTTGTTCACCAGGGCATTGTGACGATTAGCGGTCATTCAAACTAATTTTATTCGTTCGTTGCTGGTCACTCTGCGAAATCTTGCCTATTTGTAAGCCATCTCTAAAATGGCTACCACGCCAGCATGTTGCTAATAGAGACCTGCAACAAGCCTCTATTGTTCGTGTGATTCGTGTGCGTTTACTTGGCTTGGTTGGACTCGTCGCCATGGTTCGACACACTCGAAATGATCCCAAGCACATTGAGTCAGAACAAGCTTTTCATAACACGAGTCAAAATAAGTCTTTTCCACACTCTACTCTTGTTTACTCATACGCGCAACAGAATTTACTCGTACGTTGTGTACTGGTTGACGGCGAGCTTCGACAAGCCTCTTATGCAATTGTTGTTGTCTCTTGAAAACTTCAAACAACAACATGCAACAAGAAGGAAAGAGAAAGCGTTTGCAAAATAAAAATAGGCCATCATGCTTGTGACGATTGTGTACAAGCGTTGATCGTAACATCTCGCAGCAGATCTTTGACTTCGACTACAAGTACTCTTGGTGATTCGCGCCCGAAGCTATGAGTAATCGCGAGTATTTGTACCGAACGAACTTTACTCATGACGGCTCGCATCAGAACTTCGATTTTATAACAAGGGACTTTGCGTCGACTCGCTGCCGAAGCGCTGAGTCAACTTGAGTATGAGTAAGGGCAATACTCTAGTCAGACAAGCCTTGAGCGCTGAGCGATTGTTCTCCTGGCGGCTCGTTGCAGTTCTCTGGTTGCTAACATTGAACAATTAGACACTCGGACAAAAAACAGCTGATGAGGCACCAAATTGAGTAAACAAGTCACTGAACATCTTACGGAACAACTCTCAATGAACAACTTACAGAACAAGAGCAAGTGAACAACTCTGACTGAACAACTCACTGAAGAAGAGTGAGTGAACAAGAACAAATGAACAACTCTGACTGAACAAGAACAACTCACAGAACAAGAGCGAGTGAACAAGAACAACTGAACAAGTGAACAACTGAATAAGTGAACAACTGAACTTCTGAACAAGAACCACTGAAATTTCGGCTTGAAATTTTTTGGGTATGTTCAGCCAAAGACCAATTTAATCGCTAAAATGCCAAAAGGGTATACAATTGTTTTGCAATATGCAGCTATTTTTTTTGGGGCAGTTGTTGAGTAGAGAGCGTAAAAATCTAAGAATTGTATGCGCTTGCTTGTGTGAGTAAACACAACGAACAAGCAAGTGCATTTGTGTGCGTACTTGTGCTGTAGAAATCGAATACATGCAGGCAGATCAACAATGCTTGAGAATACTTGTGCACACAGTCGCAGTGCAGTGCAGTCGCCGGCTGTTTGCCTACAAGAGAGCGGCTGGCTCTAGAGCGCTCTCTCTCTCTCTGGCTTTTGAACAAAATTTCAAGAAAGCCAGGAGCCCGCTCTAGAGCCAGCACGAAAAAATCGTGTGCAAAAAAATTGTATGGCGTTACTCATCTTAGAGATTATATTGGTCTTTGGTTCAGCACATGTGGAGCTACAAGCTGAACTAGGATATTTAAAGGTCACGTCGTTTTTTTTGTATGCAACAAAACAGGCCCAAAAAAAGTTGTACAACATTTTCCTTTGGTCGCTTCTTCAATAGTATAGAATTTTGCATGAAAATATATATTCAAGGGGGGCTGCGCCAATTGCTTAAGGCACCGCATCGTAGAATAACATCGTTTAAATTTCCATGCATGTTGCATGGCACTCAAACATGAAAAAATGCGCACAACATTGTAGCAAGGTGATAGGTAAAAAATGGTACATGAAAAGCTCCATGTAAAGGGCTCTGAATGTTTGTTTATAATATTGATTTTTAGCATTTCATGAATATTTACAATATTGTGTACATTTTATGGCGTTTGCTTAAACCGGTTAAGCCCACGAAAAAAGATGCGTAATCGAAAAACACAGTTTATGATATTACAAATTTCGACCACGATGGTTCTCATAGGGAAGATTATATTTCCTACTTAAGCCCCACAAATACTCACCCCAAGTCACAATCGCAATTCAAATCTGTGTGCGACATCTTGAGGTCTGTTAGGAAAACACTGTTGGGCAGATAAGGCACAGTCCCGGTATTGGGATTGGGTATTTTCTTCAGATTTCTATTGTGATAGCGTATGTCCAAGGAAATGTTTCGCACTCGTCCCATATACTTGAAGAAATTGGGCGGCAAAGCTTGCAGTGAGGTGTTAAACAATTGCATATAGAGATACGGAGAACGCATTCCCTACCATAAGAAGCAAACGCTGATTACACAAACTGATCGAGTCCAGAAGAAGGGTTAGGACTTACCCTTAAAATACGCTCGTGTAGATTGGTAAACTGTGGTCCACTAAATGTAATATTAGTCAATTTTGAAGGTAAATGTCCCTCCATCTCACGATCCAAGTCGGTGGGCATGCCCAGCTGTAGCGTCTGCATTTCCTGTGTGGCTCCCGAGCCTTTTTTCACTATTCGTGTAAACGGCTGCGGTGCCTCAATCCATAGCTGGCGTATATTATAATGATGACGCAGTAAATGCGGTATATTAAAGTGCTCCAAATGAGAATAGGCAGTCAGTTTCAGTGATCGCAAATGTGGCAAAGAGTCCAAGCAGCCATATTCGAAATAGTGCAAACGGAAATTGGATATATCTAGCATTTCCAGATCTTCATTGACTCCATCAAAACTATTGTTGTTCAGCGAGGTAATGGGATTTCCCGACAACATAAGACGTCTAAGCGGAAGAGTTTCATTTTATAACTTTTAGAAATTTGTGCATTCCAAAGACCTACCTTAGATGGGGTAGCGATTGTGTCATTAGAGGTACATTGGTTAGATCGTTATTCGACAGATCCAGCATGCGTAGATTGCTCATATTATGAGCCAGCTCCTGGGGTATCGAAGGCAGTTCATTGTAGCCCAATCGAAATTCGCGCAAATATTTCAGTCGTATCTCAGGTACAGTGCTTAGCGAAACATTCTCCAGACCCAACTTAATCAAAGAGTTTTCCAATCCCATAAACGACTTATCCATAACCTTGAGATCACGATTGTGTGAAAGATCCAAAACAGCCAATTTGGGCATAGTGGCAAATACGGCATCATCTATGCGTAGCAAATAGTTGTACGATATGTCCAGATAGCGTAGAGACTTTAAAAGAAATTAAAGGTTTGATTTATATAGAAGCAAAGAACAAGATCTTACCCTAAACTTGTTAGACAAATCCATGCTGTGTATTGTGGAAATGAAATTGTTGGACAAATGCAGTTCACATAGAGTCAGAGCAGCCAAGCTGGACAGCGACGAAGAGGGTATCTTCAGGAGCAGATTATGCGAGACATCCAATCTGGCAAATGTCTTAGATAATTTGTATGTTCTTAATTAGTTTTCACACAAACTACTCACTTCTCCATACCGCCATTGTAGAAGAGATTATCTGGTAGACCCCTGAGATGATTGTAAGAGAAGTCAACAATACGCAGACCCTCCACCGGCTTAAAAATCTCCTGAGGTATATCGCTCAGATAGTTATGCGCAAAAAATACCAACTGTAGCTGCTTGGTATTCTTAAAAGCATCAAAATCCAATTCGTGTATCCAATTATAGCTAAGATCCAACCATTGTAAGTGCGGCATGTTGCCAAAAACATCACGCGTGGTGTTCTGTGTAGGGCAGAAAATTAAAGCTCAGAAGTCAAATTTATTTTTTTAAGAAAGATCAGAGACTATTTCAGTTTAATGGATTCGCTTAGAGAGTTCTTGAAACTGGAAACCTCAAAAGAAAGTCACAAGAACTCATTATAAAATGCTGATATTTGTAGAAAAAGATACCTTGCTCCATACCCAAAAATAGCAAAACAAACCTAAATCTAAGCATAAATACACTAAAAGGCAACTTTCAAGGTCATTTGTTTGATAGGTATGCAAAATACATCAGTGAACTTAATCAGAACTTTTGACATCGCTATGTACATACGTACTATGTACATACGTACATACGACTACTATTTGAAAAATTGTAAGTCCTTTGCAGAACATAGCACAAATAGGTCAAGTTTTTTTATAAAGAACTAACTGACCCGGAAATTTTTTAACTTTTGGTTGTCAAAAAAAATTAAGGAGTGTTTTGTAAGTGTGTGGGGATGAGATATACGACAGAAAGAAAAAAGGAGCGCTGAAGACGCTGAACGCTAAGAAAAACAACAAAATATGCATTGAATATCTCTTCAAAGAGTAAAGAGAAAACAAATTTGTATTTATACTGAAGTAGGAAAATGAAATACAGAAAATCCATATTAATTTCGAAGAGCAATTGATTGTACGATATTTTTTGTCAGTAGCTCAATGGTTTGCCCACGCGAGAACATGCCACATACAATTATGCATAAGAAAACAAGAAAGAAAGTCTGTACCAGTTGGGGTCGCCGCTCGCATTTGCTCCCGATTATATTATATAAAATCGGTATCCAGGGAACACCACGAGGAGGCCATTGCAATAGCAATGGGGTCGATATATGAATAAAGACCTACGAGTCGACTTGAGTTGCTTAAATACTTATCATTTAAGGTGCTGTTACATACTTTTGCACAAACTTATTATACTCTATGTACCTTTGGTACAGAGTATAATTAGGAGAGAAAGGGAGAGAGAGAGGTTTGGAACGCACCGCAGAAAAAAAAAACCTTTGCATTTGCCAGAGCTAGAGATGGGCATACATCGAAAACTACGCGGGACTCCGGAGTGACCAGAATGACTTAACATCATTGTGATTGCTTGATATTATGTTAGAATTAAAGAACTAGACTATTTTTATTTTATTTGCAATTTAAACAGTCCTCGTCTTAGTAGTCAGATGAGTATCGGGCGATATATTTGTCCTGCGACCATCTCTAATTTCTCTCTCTCAATATTGTGTATGTGGAAAAGGGAAGGGGGAACATGAGAGCGTCCCAGTTAGCTGCAAGAATCCAATTGGATCTAACGAGCTAGCCATAAGGAGCTAGCCATAGCTGTTAGGCTTTGTATAGGATTTCGTTGTTGGAATTACTCAGACAATATATTTGCAGGTTTAATTCATTTAAAAGGTGTAATTTTTGGCGGGGCGGGGTCATCACACCCACAACGATCCAATATGAATCGTTAAATAAAAATTTGTCCTAAAATATTGTTGGCTATCACTTTGCTGTGTAGTCGTTGCTCATGTATACATACATCTACATACATATGTATGTGTTTTGCTGCTGCAGGAGCAGCCCAAATATATTGAATTTTCGTTTTGCTCATATCTTTACTACCGTTCATCCGATCTTTACCATTCCCTTCGAAAATCGAACAAACATTTTTATTAGAAAATATGTCTAGAAGGTTCAAACCTTCTATCTATAAAACTGTGGGAGATATAACGTTATTCGCAAATTGCGGGGGCGGGAGGGGGCGTGTCGCAAATTAAAAATAAGCTTGATCTGCCTGCAAGTATAAGAAGCATAAGTCCCATACATGGTAAACCTCTATCTCTTACCATCTCTGAGATCTGTGCGTTCATACGGACAGACAGACGGACATGGCTATATCGACTCGACCGTTGATGCTGATCAAGAATATATATACTTTAAGGGGTCGGAGATGCTTCCTTCTGGCTGTTACATACTTTTGCACAAACTTATTATACTCTATGTACCTTTGGTACAGTGTATAAAAACGGAAATCGCTTGGCCTGGCGACTTATTGATTGTCATTGCGAAAGCCAATCTAATAGGAAATTTAACGCGTTTGAATTTAATTGGCACGTCTCACTATGGCCCCAAGTCGAAAAAATTAATATTTTTTAAGCAATTCTAATGGTTGGAATAGTTGTAGTGGTATATCTAGTTTGTCTTGTGACCGTTAATAAGGGGAACTGAACTCCGTTCGTGAGCGTTGAGCATGTGTCCTCGATTAATCGTCATGCATTGAAAATAACACAACGTTCAGAAGAGTATAGAATCAAGAAATGTTTTGGATTCTACAAAATGAATTCTATTTCAGAAAGTAAGTACAATTTGAATGTATTGCTCAAAATTATTATTAACAATGCATGAAACTGTGCGTCTGTGAGAGTCATTGGAATTGGTGGCAGAAAAAAATTTTCGGTTCTAGTGTTGGCTTCGAAAATGGCACAGCCGTGGTAGGTTCAAATTCTGAAGTAATATAGCTGGAGCTCCTTATTTCAGTTGTAGAAGGTTTAAATATGATATGATACCAAGTCGCCTTGAAACAAATGGAAAGTTCTATGAGGCGGACGTAGTGCCATCTGTCATTCAACAACATAAATTAGACATAGCGCCATCATAAAATAGTACCAAAATAACAATTAAAAAATGAAGCTTATGGATTTTTTGATGCCAAATGAAAACAAAATATTTAAAAAAATTGTTTGTCAAAAAAATATTTAAAAAAACTTTCTGGATAGGGACACCCTAATCACCTTTCCACAATGTTGATGAGAAGCTTCTATCCATCTATATGACAGTACTTATAGATAATGGACTTAAGCCAACGATGGACACATGGCGCCCTCGCTTCTTGCTTCGTTATTCCGCTAAAAAGAAAGTTAAATACGATCTCTTTTCAGGGATGTGCTGGTGATAGTGTACCCAACCTTAGAACAAAACCAAGATCATTGTAATTGAATAATATACAAATGAGTCAATAGTACGGTTAGTAAGAACATAAATGATTCTAGTACAATACTAGAAAGAAATAGAATTAGAAATATTTTTCCAATCGTGAAATACCTGATTAAGACTGTTTGTTCTGGTGTTTTTAGCTGCGCCTGCCAAAAGTTGAGAACAGAAAAGTGTGTTTGTATTGGTGCGCCAAAAAGCTGATTAACTTTCAAGCATATTCAATCAGTCGAAATTCTCAGTGTATTGAACGGCGAGTTTTGTTGCATGAATGAATGTGAACAAAACTCGCAATCAACCAATTAAAGCGTTTGTTGAGTTATGAAATCTCTGGAAACAAGGCATAGCGGCATGACTCTAGTTATGTCAAAATTGAGTTCTTAAGGTACACTTAATTCAAACACGATAAACTCCTTTAATAAGAAACCAAATTCTAGAGTCGACCCGAATACATCCTTGACACAAAATAAAAGTTTATAAGCTCCTTAAATGAGAAACCAAATTCTAGAGTCGACCCGAATACATCCTTGACATAAAATAAAAGTTCATTAAACAAGTTCAAAATTTTCTTGATTTAATTCTAAAGCGATTACCAATTCATTCTTTAAATAAGGACTCAGTATGGAATCAAAGAAGGCTGGAAAGAGCAAAGGGCCATGAATTAAACAATTATGATAACTAATTACATAATTTGCTTATAGCTCGACAATCGTTCAGGTAATCGTTTTCAAACTTTGGGGTTTAAGAAATCTACCTACAAAATTGTGGATGACATGAGGAGCTTGTAAATATCAAATTGCAGCGGTTCCACAACTGCATTCTTGCAATAAATTATCTAACTTAACTCAACTTTGTACGAAAAATTATAAAACGAAATATCCCCAACCATTAAAAGAAAAAATTCTTAACTCACCATTAGTGAATTGTAACCCAAATGCAAATGTGTCAGCGAAATCTCTGCTGGCCGGAAGTAGCCCGGATGTATGATGGATATATTATTATGAGAGAGATCCAATATCTTGATGTTCGAGTGGTACATGCCGCCTGCAGTATTCGAAAAGTTTTGAAAAGTTTCAGCTCTAAACATGCCCAGCTCTTACCATGCTCACTGCGCCCACTCCAGGAGGAGTTGTACATCAATTGCCGGATCTGGTTATGGCTGACATTTACATTTAGGTTAGACAAAGTGCCAACCTGATCAAAATAGTCAAAATTGAAATTCGGCAACTGATTGAAGGCCATGTCAAGTATTTCCAACTTAGGCAAATTCTGGAAGGACTCTTCTGCCAGATTGTTAAGCTTATTGCCACGCAAACTTAGATATTCCAGCTCATCGAGATTCATAAATGCTCTTCGCTCGACCTTGTCGATTTTATTGTCATCCAACTGCAATTTGCGTAGAGCCTCCAAATCAAAGAACGTATGTTGCGAGATCGAGTTGAGATAATTAAATCGTAGAGATATCTCCTCCAGTTTGGAATGGATATCACCCTGGAAAGTGCCCTTGAGCACCTGTTCAATGCGATTGTCATGTAGCTCCAAAAGACGTAAGTTCTTAAGGAAATGGAAGCTGGTGTCGCTCATGCTGGTGATATGATTGTTGCTAAAGTCCAGCTCCTGCAGTGAGGTAAGATGACGCAGGGCCTCCGCGGGCAAGGCACTGCCCGAGTAACCATGCGACATTTTCAATGAAATCAAAGAGTGACCAATCTGGAAAAGCGTTAGAATTAAAGCAAATATCCATGAAGATCCATTTGTACTGGATTTCTTTGATACTGTAATTTGACAAGTAAGTTGACAATTTTCAGCTCCCTTGGATAAAAATCTAAGATTACTTTAACATTAAGTGGATATTGGATCAAAAAAAGGATATTAATTTACATCCAGTCCAAATGGATACCGAAATCATCCAACTATCAAAAAAATATCCTTTTTTCTATTGCTCACCTCATGGAAGGCATCGTTCTCTATGTTAGAAATGCCATTCTCACTGAAGTCCAAACGTTTGAGTCCTCGTACATGCTTAAAGGCATGCGACTGTATGCCCGATAGACTAGCTCTGGTGATTTGCAAATCCTCCAGCTCAACACCAAAATCCTTAAAGTCCTCCGGTCCCACCGATGAGGAGCCCAGGCGAGAGATCGACAACGAGCGCATATTTCGCATTCTGGTCATACTTTTTGAAAATAAATACAATGGGATAAAGGGTTCGGGGGGAGTGGTAGGACCGATAAAACTTACTTGCGTAAAGTTTGCAGGTTTGTAGGATCATTCCGGTCCCCACTTAGATCCAGCTTGAGTAGGGTATAGTGTACCGCATTGAACGTTTCGGTGGGCTTTTGGATTTTGATCTTGTTGTCACGCATGCTGATGACCCTGTTAAGTGGTGGGTTAAAAGGGTTTAGTTGCTCTCAAAAGAAAATAGGGGAAAGTTAGCTTCGGCTAGGCCGAAGTTGTGTGTACCCTTGGAACTTCCAATAAAAACAAAAAATTTTTCTAAGACTTCTTTTCGAACTTTTCTTTTCAATGGGAGCTATACTATATAGATGTCCGATTTCGACCAAACTTAGTGAAATCATGAAAAAGCATAACAAACTAACAAGCACGAAATTTGGAGGCGATACCATTTAAAACAAAAAAGCTTTTCTCACTAGAACTACTTTTTTGACCGATCATTCGTACTGCAGCTATATGATATAGTCATCCGATTTTGACAAGACTTTGTAGAATGGTGTTACAGTATATAAACTAAGTATAGGCCAATTATAAGGACGTTTTCATTGAAAACAAAAAAGTTTTTCTCACTATAACTTCTTTTTCGACCGATCGTTCCTATGGGAGCTATATGCTGTAGCCATTCGATTTCGATCAAACTTTGTAAAATTGTGAAAAAGTATATAAAACAAGTATATGCCAATGATAAGGACGTTTTCATTGAAAACAAACAAGTTTTTCTCACTAGAACTAGTTTTTCGACCGGTCGTTCCTATGGGAGCCATATGCTATAGTCATCCGATTTCGACCAAACTTAGTCAAATCATGGAAAAGAATAGTAAACTAAGAAATACGAACTTTGGAGGCGTTTCCATTAAAAACAAAAAAAGTGTTTCTCACTAAGACTAGTTTTTCGACCGATCATTCCTGTGGCCGGGTGGCTCAGCGGCTAGTGTGCGCGACCGCTGTGCAAGAGGTCGTGGGTTCGATCCCGCCTCGAAACATCTAATGAAAAGTTTTCCTTTAAATAAACTTTACACCCGGTCACGCCTCTCTGCTGTTGGCGCCAGCTTTTGTAGTAATTAGCCATGAAAAGCTTCTCAAGCTGCCGTTCGGATTCGGCGTTAAACTGTAGGTCCCTTTCTCCTGTGCGAAAATTAGAAGCGCACAAGCCTAGAGATTGAGAGAAGCTCGGCTTTGGCCCTTTGGGGCTGTGTCAACGTGACAAGCCTTGGGGCTGTGTCAACTAGACAAGCCATTTTACTTTACTTTACATTCCTATGACATCTATATGCTATAGTCATCTGATCCGGCCGGTTCCGACAATTGTGCAGCGTATGTGTACTAAAAAACTTCGTGCAAAGTTTGGTCAAGATAGCTTTAAAACTGACGGAGGAGATAGCATAGAAATAGACGGACGGACAGAAGGATGACTATAGCATATAGCTGTCACAGGAACGATCGGTCAAAAACTAGTTCTAGTGAAAAAAAAACTTTTTTGTTTTCATTTGAAATGCCTTCAAACTTCGTATTTCTTAGTTTACTATGCTTTTCCACCAAATTTGGTCGAAATCAGACATATAGATATAGTATAGCTGTCATAGAAAAGTAGTCTGAAAAGTAGTCTTAGTAAGAAAAATGGAAATGTCCTCAAAATTGGCATGTATTTGATTTATATGCTCTCACATGATTCTACAAAGTTTGGTCAAAATCGGAGGATTATAGCATATAGCTGCCATAGGAACAATCGGTCGAAAAACTAGTTCTCGTGAAAAAACTTTTTGTTTTTAATGGAAACGTCCCTAACGTTAGCATATATTTATTTTGTATACTTTTACACAATTCTACAAAGTTTTGTCAAAATCGGACGAAACATGCTGCGGTATGAATGATCGATCGAAAAAGAAGTTCTAGTGAGAAAAACTCTTTTGTTTTAATTGGGATCGCCTCCAAATTTCGTATTTAACAGTTTATTATCCATTATTTTCCATGACTGACTAAGTTAGGTCGAAATCGGACATATATATAGTATAGCTCCCATAGAAATGTACGGTCCAAAAAGTATATATTCTTGATCATTGAAACGAAATGAGTCTTAGTGAGAAATCCCTTTTTGTTTTCAATGTAAGCGTTCCTAAACTCAGCCATTGATAATAATTCATGCTCTCAAATAGAAATTGGACGAATATATTTTATAGCTATCATAGGAACGATCGGTCGAAAAATGGGTCTTAGTGTGAAAATTTTGTTGTTTTCAATGTTAGCGTTCCCAAAATCAGCTACTCTGAAAATTAAATGCTCTTAAACAAATTTTCAAAATGTCAAAATCGGAAGACTTTATCTTATAGCTGCCATTGAACCGACCGGTTGAAAAATGGTTCTTAGTTAGAAAAAGTTTTACGTTTTCAATGTTAGCGTTCCAAAACTCTGCCATTATTAATAATTTATGCTCTCAAACAGAATTGCAAAATGTTGTCGAAATCAGAAGAACATATATGATAGCTGCCATACAATCGATTGGTCGGAAATTGGTTCTTTGTGAGAGGAACTTATTTCTACATGAATATTTATTATTTCTCTTAGATTTTAGGGTATAAAATCTTTCGGGCTCAAGAAAACGTATGTATGTACTTGAAAATATAAATTTCATCTGAGTGTAGGAAATGGTTTGTAGGTTCATTTTGCGGCTTTTCTCTCTCGCGCACGTTTATTAAATGCAGGTCACCCACTTAAGGGAAGCCCTACTACACACCCACTCGATTCATGCGGGCAATCGGCTTACACTCGGCCGGCCCACCCACTCACCTCAAAACATCAAAATTGTTGAACAACTTGTGATGTAGTTTGGTCAAGTTATTGCCCGAAAGATCCAAAATTTGTAAACTATTAACCAGACTATCAAAGGCCACGGGCGATATATTGGTGAGTCCACAATATCTCATATAAATCTCACGTATGCGTGCCGGTTTAAAGGCATCTTCCCTCAGTGTATGTATGGGATTACCATCGAAGAACGTACGGTTGACCGTATCGAAGTATTTAAATGAGTTGGGCGGCAACACCTCTATATGATTGTATTCCAAATGCAAATTATCCAGATTCAACTTTGTACTGGCCTTGATATCATAAGTCTCATTCCCACTCAACGACCAAATTACATTATGCGAGATATCCAGGGTCCGTAAACTCTTCAAGGGACCTAGAGCATCGTAAGGTATCTCCGCTAGAATATTATCAGTAAGCAGCAGACGTGTCAATCTGGGCATTCCATCGACAAAAACATTCGAATCGATCTCAAACAAATTATTGCCACTCAAATCGAGAGTCTCGAGTATAAGCAATCCTGAGAAGCTATGCGACTGCAGCATGGAGATGCAATTCTCTCTTAGTATCAAGGTTTGCAGCGAGTCCTCTAAGCCGCGAAACGAGTCGTGCTGTATGTGCGTTATATGATTATAGCCCAGATCCAGGTGACGCAGCTTTTGCAGATGACGCAACGCTCTTGAGGGTATTTCAACCAGATCGTTTTGTGGCAGTATTAGCTCCCATAACGAACGCTCCAATCCAGTAAAGGCATCGTCGGGTATTTCTGTGAGATGATTTCCGGAGATCTTCAAGCGATACATACCCGTTGACTGCAGGAAATACGGTTCTATCTCGCGCAGACCCGTATTCTCCATATGCAGCATGAAAACCTATTTGAGGAAAATAAAAAACTTTAGAAAAAACCCAAATGCGCCATCTAGTATATTCACCTTCGATTGGTTAACCATGCGCGGCAGTGCTGGGAATGGAACATTCTTACAATGCACTATACCCAAATCTGTTGAAGACTTGGAACAAGTGCACATCACATTGTACGTACAAGGCGGGTAGTGTCTCTCCTCCATTTCACGACTAAACATCGAGGCACGAGCCAATGACATCCAGATCATGATGATGAGTGTTATGGTGAGGAAGGCATAGCCAAATTTAAAAAAGAACTCAAGACCCTGCAAGCATAGAGAAAAAATAAACCAAACTTTAAGCATCTAACAAAAAATCAATAAAATTCGTTGGAAAACTTCGAGAACTTATTCCCTCCAACCCTTTAACTAGGGCAGAAAAGCAATTAGTCTCAATGTGTCGGTTCCAGCTTAGCCGTATTTATTTGTGTGGTGTCAGGTCATTAGTTTTTCATTTGAAAGTGAATATCTCCCAAACATTATCGATATCGAAAAAAAAGAGAAAAGAAATGTAGTTATATTGACTATCGCCAAATCTAATGTAAGCTGCTGATATTTACTAGTAAAGGTCAGTCCATGAAGCGAACATTCTAAATGTACGACCTTCCAAATCTGACCCCGATTCCGACTTCATCTTTTTGAAAAAATTTTGAGTTCAAAAATGTAGTTTTGCCCTTCACTAGTAAGAAGTGACTTGAACATTATACCTAGTAGTCGCAATTGTTTTGATACATGTATTGAACACACTCGTTCTCGAGAATCCACTCCAACTTGACGCCTATTTTACATCAACTGCATCAAAAGTTTTCGGCGTCAGTTGCTTGCAATCATGGAATGGGAATAGGGATCGAAAGCACTGCGTCGCCAGTGCGCGAACAATGACCACCGACGAATTATGTTTGCGTTCAACAAACAGAACGAAAAGTGTATGCTGCGTCATCAAAACAATCGTCCAAACTCATTCAGAGGGTTCAGAGAGGTCACCATCTAACTTATTTGATTGTTTGGTGGTGAGCCAGCAATCTGCATTTTTGTAAAAAAAAGGAGCCAAAACTTCGGAGGAAGTATATCAGTCCGACGTTTTGGAAAACGACTCGAACATGGTTAAAAAACCAAGTGCCAACTTCATTTCTACGGATGATTGGCCTGCTGGTAGCCCACACCTGAATCCATTGGACTACAAACTCTGGTACGTTCTCGAGGCTATGGCTTGCTCTACTCGACACCCAAATATTGAGTTTTTAAAGCTCGCCCTCATCTGAGCAGTGGACAATTTCCGAATGAGTGGCCTGAGAGAGTTCGACGTTGCTGGAAGGCACAACACGGACATTTCGGTTATGTTGTTCTACGATTTGTAGGCATTGGGTAAACGAATGAAAAGAAGAAAAAGTTTTGAAAAATATACATTCGTTTTCATTTTATGGCCAAAAAAACGTGAAGAACATGGCTGGGTTATTGGACAACAACACAAAACATACTCGTATACTTAGAAAATATCCGATAATTTTGTACTTAAATTAAGTACAAACGGTGTCGATAGTACGGTAAGTACGAAAATGCTTGATCCAAGTACAAAATTCTTGGATTGAGTACGATTTTTTCAATCCCAAAATACTTGATTTAAGACTGTTTTGGGATATATTAAGAACATTAAGAAATTTATTTGAATATTTTTGATCATACTTTTAGGTAATAATGACCTTAAATCATGCCCGATTAACTCTCAAAAAAAGTACAAAATGTTCTTTCTCAAATTCGAGTAATTTCTAATGTCAGCCTAAAAACATTATAGAAAGAAAAAATGAGAATTTCAAACAAGTATAAAATGTCCTTGGTTTGATTAAATCCATTATTATCTCTCAGATAAGTAACGCCATACGATTTTTTGCACACGATTTATTCGTGCTGACTTTAGAGCAGCGGTCGGCACGGCCCTATCCCGCGGGATAGGATTTTTCTCAGTCGGCGTCGCTGCCGCTCATGCACAGTATAAACGTTCGTGTGACGAAATTAAAGCACAGCGCTAGTGCTGCCGCATTGTCATGTTGTAGCTAAATCTAGCCATTTTTAGCGTTAAATAGCTGTTTTTTTAGTTATAGCTAGTTATTATGCATATACGAAAAATGTTAGCTTTTTTTTTTGGTCTTTTCTCTCATTTTTTACACACACAAATGCAATATTGGCATGTCAATGTAATGGTGCGTACCACTGCTCTAGAGCAGGGGCCGAACATCACGTTCAAGGATCTGCCAAAAAGCCTCAAGTGTGTTAGAGAGAGACAGAGAGGCGAGACTTCTTCTTGGGGAACCCTGCGGCTGCTTTGAATGTGATTGGGGAGTGCTCTAGGGGCTGGCCATGCTCTCTTGAAATTTTGTTCAAAATCCAAAGAGAGAGCGCTCTAGAGACAGCCGCTCTCTTGTACGCATACAGCGACAGCCGACGACTGTATGTGTGCACACGTATTCTCAAGCATTGTTAATCTGCCTGCATTTATTCGTTTTCTACAGCACAAGTACGCACACATACGCACTTGCTTGTTCGTTGTGTTTTCTCACACAAGCAAGCGCATTCTATTTTTAGCTTTTGTACACAGGCGATTTTCGTTGCCACCAAAAAATAGCTGCGTATTGCAAAACCATTGTATGGCCGTTCGGCATCTTAGAGAATATATCTTAGAGAATTATATTATAGTGCTCCTAAAACGTTGCACACTTTTCGAAGCTAGCACTTAAAGTCAATTTTGTACTCAATCTAGCATATTTTGAATTTGAACTTACTGTAAGTACAAAATGTTTTTGATTTAAGAACATTTGTTCTCATTTTAATAATAATGCCACTCGAATGTTTCGTACTCAATTTAAACAAACCCAATAACGAATCATACTTGAAATTTTAAGTACAAAACGGGTTAAATTCAATCCCGTTACATTTAGAACGCTGGCAGCCGTTTTTTTTTTTGAGTGTACCGGTTTTCAATAGTTATTCAAAGTTCGATTCTAAAGCGAGGGTTACGCAAGCTAAGCAACCGCAATCCGAAACTTTGACTTTACGATAAGACCTTGAATAATGGTGTGAAGTCTTGGTAGTGTTCAGTTTGAACTGGCGACTATGCGCTTCTAATTATCGCACAAGAGAAAGGGACCTACAGCTTAACGCCGAATCCGAACGGCAGTTTGAGATGCTTTTGCATGGCTAATTACTACAAAGCTGGCGCCAACATCAGAGAGGGATGACCAGGTGTAAAGTTTATTCAAAGAAAAAACTTTTCATTTCATGTTCCGAGGCGGGATCGAACCCACGACCTCTTACAGAGCGATCACGCACACTAGCCGCTGAGCCACCCGGCCACAAGGAAATATTTAGATATTATTTTGTATTTGTTTTACAAATCGTTTAAAAATAACCAGCCAGAAAGTATATAAATATATGAGTATGGTTAATAAGCTTTTTTTAATAAAACGGATATGGTCAAAAGGTTGCTCAATTCAAGACTGGAAAATAGTTTAATGTTTGTTCACACTGCTGGGAAATGTACAGAGATGGACGCGGAATAGAATAATGGATTCCATTGAAGTAATAAATTCTCTTCTTTATCATCCTATGGGAATTAAATTCAATAGGCAACAAGATCCAGTATATTGAAGTGATTCTAGATGATTTTTGTGTGTGTTGTATACGATTCTCCCGGAAAATGGCATCTTTACTTGTCAAATTATTTTGCTTTCGATCCTTACTAATTGTATTTCATTAGGTTAAGCATCATTTATTCTCATACTAAATGTTCTTTCCTTAAAAACAGGGATTTAAGATATTCTGATGATAAAATGTCTTTATCATACAAATTTTTCGTGTTGCATGTTGCATATCACATATTATTTTACATACTATCCCTTTAAACCGAGTTTTAAGTCAAATAGATGATAAACAGTTTCTTGAGTGCAGAATTTTCCAGCCCTGGTTTCGGATATTCCGACATCGGAAACTAACTTCACATATTATTTCGCATGGTATCCATAAAAATCGAGTTTGAACTCGGTTTCAAGTCCTTCAAGTTTCAACTCCTTCTCTGTGGCCGGATTTTCCAGCATCGGAAATTCAATCGGAAAAAACAAATTTTTCCATCGCAGCCTTGGAGCGGATATTGCAAATTGTTTCACATTCAATCCTTTTAACCTGAGTTTTAAGTCATTTCGATGATTTTCTTTAATCTGTTTGTTTTGGTTTTCTTTGGAATCAGTTCGTATCTATGGCCTTTTAGAAAATTTCTGAACATTGGGAAAAAGCTAATTTGACATTTTTCTGAGTTGCTTTTTCAAGATTTTCCACATGTTTGTTGTCAATTTGATCACTTTTAAAAACGGTTAAGAAAGTCATTAGCTTCCCTTTTTTAAAATTTTTGATATTCGGGTCGCATTAGATGCATTTGGTTCCCGTTTTTATTAAATCCAACTCAGCATAATTGAAGCCTCTAAAAACCTTTTACACAAGTCTTTGCTTATTTGGCACTAAAACTTCAACGGAATCTTTTCCAACTCTTCCAAATCCATAATAGTTAAAGAAGTATTTTTTAAGGCTTCTTGTCCTCAGACCGCAGAGTTGCACTTGCTGCACTTGCAGGGCTGCCAGCTGTCTAGCAGGAACCATTTGATTCTTAGTTTAGTGATGTTCATAGATCTTTTATCTGGACAATCCTCAATCAGGTCTCGTGCCCATACACACCATTTTTTTAATTAGATTAGTCACACGCGATAATTGGCACTTAAAAAATCACTTAATTTAATTTAAAACTGTCTCAAAACTGCGAACAGAGGAACGGCGAACGAAACGACTGATTAATTTTTCAAAAATATCCTTGGACAGGACACAGTCCGCTGTGTGGTGCCCTGTGACCAAAGTGTCGCTGTTGCTGTTTCTGCTGCTGTTTGTTGGCAAAACACGTCCGAACCGCAGCGCGTTCCACGCACGTCTGAGACTTGAGTGTCAAGAAAATCAATCAGGCAACGACAGTTTTAACCCAAAAGTGGCGCACCGCACTAATTGGATTGTAACATATCTGCGCTATGCTATGGACGGCGGCGCCTCTCTGCACCTCCGCTTGGATTTTAACTACATTGTGGTATTTACTTGTTTAGAATTTGGCAAGCAAAACACACGGAAGATAGGCGAGGGCGGAAAGATTTCACGCCTGTTGGGCTTAAGGGCCAGGCAAATGCCCAGTCAATGCAGTGCAGATGCAACCAGAACCAGCCTCTGCGTCGACTTAAAACTTGTACGAATTCGCTTAACATGATTTCAGCTTTTGGGGGTCCGCGCGAAAAGCGGCTTGTCGAACACAGGCAGAGCTCGTGGCAACAGCAAACATGCGCAAGCCTTTAAGAACCAATTCAATTTCAGTCATTTTTAAAAATGGCTATTTTCTGCTTTACTTTCAGTAGATTAGGTTAGGTTATGGTGATGCCTGATAATAGGTTAAGAAGGGGAATGCGGTGAAGGGAGGAAGGTGAGCTGGTCTTTTTGAAAGTCGTCTTGAGAAGTCAACAAAATGATCCAAGTCTTCTAGGGACAAATTTGCCAGACTTCAAAGCATACAGGCCTGTTCCGGTTTTCACTTTTGACAAAATTCGTCAAATTCGAATTTACTGTACAAAATTGACGATGTAAATCGTCTTAAATCCTTTCATCTTAAGTCCGTCATATTAAAAGGAAGTACAAATTGTAAGGTTTGATACAAATTACTTTAGTGGTTTACCAGAAAATGCTACATGTACCAAATTCGAATTCACTAAAGTGACAACCGGAAAATGCTAGATACTTTCCAGATTCTTTGTGCGTCGGATGTTTTCTATCTCCCACTCATTCACGACAGAAGTCATGTTGGGGTAAGCGCTTCCAGATCGGTGGTATGACCTTTAGCCTTTGCCTTTAGTCCACGCCTTAAGTCTGTGCAGGTGAGAATTTTCAGATTCTCTTATTCCACTCGATGCCATCAAACTCAGCTACACAGAGAAAAGTTAATAGTTTTTGATGATCCTCTGAATGATTCTGCGGTATCTATTTGGACTTGATAGTGCAAAATATTGCCGTTGATGGATTCTATTATCCGAAGTGAAGTGCCCGGTGCTCACCTAGTATTGGACATCGCGCCATGAAATGTGCTACATGTTCTCTTTCGTCCAGGTTGCATAGGGTGCATCGGCCTTCAGTCGCTGCATGTGGCATATAATTGAGTTTGAGCACTTTAGTTCTTGCCCGGAAAATAAGACGGGTATAAAAAGAATATTAAATATCCATAGCTTAGTTTAAGACTATCCTCTTAAGCTGTTAAAAAATATACTTTTTATAACTATGGGATCCCTGTCAAATATCCATTTGAACTTTTATTAATATCCTTTCAAATATCCAACTGATCTGAGTGACTTATCCCATGGATCTGTATGCAATTTGTAGCGTGAAGTAGCGTTTACTGAAAAGCATTTTAAACAATCGATCCAGATCAAATTTATTTCCACTTTATACAAATTATTAATAAAAAGAATTATTAGACAATATTTAATCTCTCATTTCACTTGAATGTGCGTATTTTGCGATAAACCCAGGAATGATAGGTTGCCTCCTTGACCATCTCCTTATCTAAAATTAGTCATAAAATATTATACAAATTATAAATATAGTTTAAAAAAAACCCACCATCGCTTTGAAAGCACTGAGCCAGCTCAGGCGGGCAAATATTCTCCAAATTAAAATAGAATGTGGTCTTGTGCTCCCGAAATTTGTTAAGCGACTTGAAGGTGATGTGACGCGAATGTGGATGCTTGCCATCTAAATGATCCCGCACATTATGGGCAGACAATTGAATATCCATGACATCGCTGAGATTGTCATCAATTGATTCCACCAATTTGGGCGACTTCTTTAGCAAGTTGGAGCAGACATCGGCATAAACTGAAAGAAAGACAAAGCATAAATTAGAAGATCCCTATAGTTTAGACGACACTCTCCACACACCATTGGGCAGATTTAGTTGCATATTAAGCAGTAGCAGATGCTCCAGGGTGCAGTGCAACTGAAAGAGTCGCGACACTTTTTGCAGACTCTCCTGCTCATCAAAATGGCTGTTCTTAAAGCCACCCAAATCATCATTCTCATATTTGTTAGCACCGCCGCTGCCGTTTGTGTTGCTGTTATGATGCAGCAGGGTCTTACGTATGCTACCAAGGGGCATGGAATCGCCAAGCACCGCATTATGGAGAGATTTACGCAACTGTGGCAGACTGGCAGAGACAGGAGAGCCGTCATTGGTTCCAGCTCCTTCTTTAAGTAAAGAATGGCTGCACATTTTACTCTCGGTGTAGATGAATTCATAGTCTTTGTAAATCTTTTCCAGACCAATTTCCAAAAGTAATTCTAGCGGCTCGGCACCATTTAGACAGGGCATGGCCAGGCGACGATTGGCTAGCTCTGTAATTATTTCCGCCAAGCGGTTTTTATTGGTGGGAGTGTTCTAAAAAGGAATTGACAAGACATTTTAAGAGGACATAGACTATGGTTTGATAAAGTTAACTTACCACAATATTGCAACGGGCAGCGCATTGGAATAGCAAGTTAAAGCCCATTTTGAGGTCCTTGTATGAGCCACAACCTAAGTGAAAAACCAATTATTAAGAAGGTAATTGAGTAAGTAAGACACATTAGATAAGAATCTGATTCCGATACCTATAAGTTCCGCCTGAACCAAAGCTTAAGAAGAAAACCCTAAACTTAGATTATGTAATATGAGTGCAATAATAAGAACAGGAGTACCTGAGAAACCAAACTTTCTTGGAAAAATTTTATTTAAAATAAAATGGTATGACGTAAATGTAGGAGAGGAGACAATGCACTTAAAAAACTCAGAATATCAACGAACGTAGCATGTAAAGAAGAATACAGCAAGAATAAACAATTGATTGATATTCTTTTATGTAAGAAAAAGGACGACTATGTCTAGCAAAGAATGGTGAAAATCAACTTGGCTTTAAAATGGAAATTTAAAGAGAAGGTTTTCGTTGGATTATTTTTTCAACAAGAGTGTGTCGGTGAACTCAGTTCTTTGCATGGCGATAAAGCGCCATCATGGAATAGTAAATTTAATCGCGGTCGTACTTCGATCAGCAACGAATTCCGTGAACGTCGTCCAAAATTGGTAGTTGTGCCAGAAAAAATCGATGCTGATAATGCAAAATCGTCAAGTGACCGTGAGATTAAGGCATCCCTGTACATTAGTTTCACCAGCTTATGTAAGATTTTACATGAACTCCTAGTTTGACAGTCGTTCATAAGAGGGATCCTCTGCATTGGTGCAGAGAAATGCTGAAAAAATACGATACAGATATCATGGATATATGCGTCTGAGCCGGAAACAAAACAGCAATCTACCGTGTTCCAAAACGAGACAAATCCCACAAAAGTTGTTCGCGCACGAAAGACTTTGAAGCATATGGTCGCCTGTTTTCCCGGCCGAATGGGTCATGTGGCTATTGTGCCGCTTCAGCACCGAAGGACTGTCGATTATGAGTGGTACATGACCATTTGTGTGGCAGAAGTCTTCGCAGAAATTCGCCTAACCATCCGCCGAAGACGAATTATTCTACATCATGACAATGCGAGCTCTCACACATCACGTAACATAAGCGACTTTTTGACCGACCAAATCGTCGAATTGATGAGTCAGCCTCTGAACAGCCCTAAAATAGCACCCAATGACATCTATTTATTGCCAAACATTAAAAATACACTGCGAGGAGAATCTCCTCCGTCAGTTTTAAAGCTTTCTTGACCCAAGTTTACACGAAGTCTTTTAGTACAAATACACTGCACATTTGTCAGAGCCGGCCGCATCGGATGTCTCCAGCATATAGCTGTCATAGGAACGATCGGTCGAAAAACTAGTTCTTGAGTGAAAAACTTTTTGGTTTTTAATGGAAACGCCTCCAAAAACGCCGTATATCTTAGTTTGCTATACTTTCCCGAGATTCCACCAAGTTTGGTCGAGATCTGACATCTTTATGGTATAGCTGTCATAGAAAAGTAGAGTTTGAAAATTAGTCTTAGAAAAACTTTTTTTTTGGTATCCTTTCACACAATTTTACAAAGTTTTGTAAAAAACCGCATGACTATAGCATATAGCTGCAGTACGAAAGATCGGTCGAAAAACTAGTTCTAGTGAGAAAAACTTTTTTTGTTTTTAATGGAAACGTCCTTATCATTGGCATATACTTATTTTATATATCATTAGTAATGATTCATTACACAATTCTACAAAAAAATGTAAAATAGCTTGACACAGCCCCAAAGGGCCAAAGCCGAGCTAAAGGACTTCGTGCAATGTTTGGTGAAGTTTGGTGAGCTTTAAAACTGACGGAGGAGATAGCATAGAAACAGACGGACTGACGGACATCGTTCTGATCAAGAATATATATACTTTATGCAGTCGAAGATATTTCCTTCAATTCGTTACAAACATCCGGACAATTTTATAAGTGGTTTCCGGTAAATCCCAAACCAATGGGCGTTGGGCCTTAAAATTTTGTCCGAATACTTCTTAAATAAATACAAAAAGATTCAAAGTAAAAAGAAAATTTTCATTCTACTTACATTTGAGCAGCTCCCACAGCTTGTCTGTCAAATCGGTTAGCTTTCTCAGCTTGGCTCGCTGTACCACCTCCAAAATGTCGAGTTCCGCATTAACATTGCTGTACGGTTCCATGAAGCCGGTGACATCCGTCATGGTCTTATTCAGCGACTCACGTAGCTCATCCATATCAATGCCACTGCCGCAACGGTAGGTGGGTTCCCTGCTCACACCCCTCTGGACGTCACTCTGATAGCTGACAATGTCATCGCGTATGTAGACCAAAATGCGCAGTTGATTCATCAAATCCTCCGTCGCCGGACCACAGTTGCCCACCCGAAATGTTTGCAACAGATTCACCTCACAGTCAATCAGATTGATAAGCTGCGCCACTGCGGCCGTGGTGGACCAGGAACAGCGTAAGGTCATCTGAGGACTCACTTGATAGCAATTCTCTATGCATGTTTCCACCGGGGAGCCAGCGGCCCTCACATGCTCACGCAGCAATGATTCAGCGGTGACCATGGAAGCAGGCAACACACCCTGATAGCTCAGTATGCCGCGGCAGAAGTCCGGTTTCTGGAATTCGTATTGAAGCAGCTGGGTCTGGCCAAAATCGCTGCCATCGCACAGAAACCATACTGAGCCGCAGCCATCGCTGTGCTGAAAGTACTCTGTGCAAATGATGCCGCGTGCCTGGTCCACAGGTATTCCGCGTTGATACTCCTCCTCCAGCTTCCAGGGATTCGTGTGCTCCTCCAGCTGCTGCAACGACAAATCACCAATGGCATCCACCAGACAATCGTCTCTCAAAGGACTGCCGGTTAAGTCCAAGTCCACTGACCGACGCCGCTCTAACAATTTTGTGGGCGTGACAGCCGACGCCGCCTTTGCCGCACTTCGATCCTCTTTGTACAGGAAGACAATTTTTTTATCCACCTCCTGGGGGCCGGCTATGTGCTGTAGATAAGTAGGCGGGGCTCCATATGTGATGGTGTATTGTTCTTCATACTTTCGTAGCAAATTGGCATAAACATTTGCCAGATTTGCGGACATTTTGCTCAAGAGTTATCAACCAAAGCGGCAATGTTTAATAGCGATAGCGATAACAGTTCGGCATTGCTTATTGATAGTTATGACACTATCGTTAGGGTGACCCTCGCTTGAATCGATAGAGAACGGGGAGTAACGGATTTTTGAATGCAATATTAAATATTGTGTTTTCGATGATTCTTGACTATACGGATGGAAACCAACTGAATTATGAAAAAAAAACATGTAAAAAAATTCGAGTGGCGAGTAGGCGGCAACCCTTAAAGCTTTAACGAAATCAAAAACAAACACAAAACCTTTCGTGTATAAACAACGACTTACACAAAATAAAACTCATATTATCCATAAGTTTAATTGCAGAAATAAAGTCAATACCTTTATGTACAATATGCATTTTATCCAAGCTCAATTCAAATAACTTTTTTAAGCTATTTTAGTTATACAAGATTAACACGCTGCAGCGTGCTGCTTACTCTGTACAAAGCAAATGAACACTTGGTGACACTTCCGCTGCTATTTTTAGAAAGTACCGTTTGCACAATTAGCTGTTTATAAAGTCAGTTGTTGTTCAAAAAATTTGATATTAATATTTTGATTTTTGGCCTATGGCATCAGCCACTGTGCCATGCTCGACCGTTCATGGAACTTTTAAAACTTTACATTTCCGACCTCGGTGGTTAATTGGCCACTATTTAATCCACTCCATGCAACTGGATTTCTACCTCGATTTTTCGAATTTCTGCCGGTCAGTTTTCCATTCTGTCCCAGTGTGCAGTGTGCGAAGCGAGAAACTGTGAACCGTGACTAACTATCAGTCACAAAAACTTCACTCATCTCTAGAACGATAACGATAACTCTTGAAGCGCACGTGTGTAAATTGTTGTGCGGGTGCTCCCAAAGTAAAATTTCTTTTTACTTTATTTTAAGTATGTCAGACTTTGAAATGCAGGAAGCCAGTGGCTCCGAGTACGATTCAGATGATAATTCTGATGCAGAGGTAAGTGCAGGTCGTGTTACAATTACAGAGGCCCACAAATGCAAATGTTTTGGTTCTTCCAGCTGCAAGCGGCCTTTGAGAGGGGCGAGCTGAAGCCAGGTCTAAATGTGGAATTCAGTGGAGAGCAGCGAGATGCCATAAATGATATTGTAAGATGTAAATGAAAGCTGATTTTTCTGTTTTTCTAACTCCTTTTTATTATTTAAACAGACCAAACTCTTGGCCAAAACCGAGGCCATACGCCTACAGTTGCCCTGGGTGGAGCGCCTAGACATGGTAAACACGTTGGCTCCACTCGCTCCCGAGTTGGCCGTGCAACTGGAGAAACACGAACAGAAGCGCGCCAATCAGTTCAAAGGAAATGCCAAGATTCCATACATTAATCCCGAAGAGGATCCCGTACTGAATGACTTCAAGCGGGAGATGCTCTTCCATCGCCAGGCTCAGATGGCAGTGCTCGAGGGCATACCACGTTTGCACGAGCTGGGCCTTAAAACACGTCGCCCCGATGACTACTTCGCCGAAATGGCCAAATCCGATGAGCACATGCAGAAGGTGCGGGCCAATCTGATGGCCAAGCAACAGGGCCAGGCCAAATCAGAGCGCATCAAACAGATACGAGAGCAACGCAAAATGGGCAAAATGCTGGCCAAGCAAACCAAGGTGCAGCGCGAGGCCGAGAAGAAGGAAATGCTGGACAAGCTGAAAAAGTTCCGCAAGGGCAAGCTCAAGAATCTGGACTTTCTGGAGGATGCCAAGGCCTTGGAGGCCAAGCAGAAGCAATCGGCCGATAAACGAAAACTGCGCAATAAAAAGTTTGGCTTTGGCGGCAAGAAGAAGGGCTTGAAAAGGAATACCAAGGCCTCGGCCGCGGGTCTAGAGGCAGAGGGCAAGTCCAGCAGACGTCAGCGTGGAGTCAAAGCGGGAGCATCAGTTAACAAGCGATTGGGCAAATCGCGACGCATGAAGGCCAAGGGCAGAAAGTGAAACTAGATTAACAATTTTTTTAGAAATTAAATACCATACATTTTTACTAAACAACAACCCGGGCCTTAATTGGCTGAGTAATCAAACAACACTCAAAACTTAATGGTTATTTTTGATCAGTTTTTTTTTTGCAGCGTCTGAATTACTGTATAGTAGCAATAGCAGCAAAAAAATGATCTTGATGCCACTCTGAATAAGAAAGGAGCTGTAGCATGCAGTGGCGTAACTACGAACGTGCCAACCGGTACAGTGCACCGGGGCTCCCAAGCTCAGGGCCCCTACCAGCAAACCTCGAATTTAACTAGGTTAACGCTATGATGGAGCCAGTGTGATGAAAGGCAAAGGCAAGTAGAGATTTACAGCAGAGACACATGCCTTCAAATCTTTTAAATGCAATGCCAGTGAAACTACTAGAAAATATGGTATATGGGCAAACAAAAGTTAAAGTGCAGTCAATTAAGGGTAGTTTCTACCCCTGGCGAATTTTTTTAAAATTTTTTTCTTTTGCTTAAAAATACTATCAGGGTCTTGAAAACATTCTTTAAAACTTTCAAGCCGATCCGACACGTACTTTTGCAGCAATATCAAAAAATCTACTTTTTGGTCGATCTTTGTATGAAAAAATTTTTTCATCGGCCTTCGTTTTTCTAAACACCCCATTTTATTTTTGTTTTGTAAATGAAAACACTTGAAAAATAAGTTTGAATATGCTCGTAAAATTTTTACCACGTCTTGAAGCACTTAACCCCTAATTTCTCGGAAACCAATCACTCGATTTGGATGATATTTTTTTTTTTCACAGCGAGGGTGAGAACTGAGAACTTTCGATTTTACCTTTAGCTGTCAAATTCTATATAATAAAATTATTTAAAGAAAGTTTTCCTTGCCTGATTTTGTTGTTTGAAACTCAGAAACAAAGCCAAACACAAAAGTATTTTGAAAATTGTCACCAGAGCTGGCTCGGCTGTTGTGGGTGGTATGCATTCTGCAGTCGAAGCGTATTCTTTTGGGCCTCCTTCACGAGAAAAAGGAATATATAGTAAATTTCTTGAAGGAAAATTCGAACGTTCTCAGTACTCACCTTAACACCCAAATAAATAAAAGTATTGGCAAAACAATTTTAATTTATTTTAGTATTTCGAAAACAAAAACCAAACTTTCCGGAAAAAACGTAAATATTGACCGATTTAAAATTATCTTTTTTTTTTGTTTTACTCATTATACTTACCATTTTCGCACCTGCCTCGGAGAACCGGGTCGGTTCAAAAATAGCGAAGTTGGGCCAGTTTTACGAAAAAAAAATAGGGGAAAGTTAACTTCGGCTCGGCCAAAGTTTTGTATACCCTTGCAGTTTGTTTTTCTAAATAAGACTACTTTTCGGACCTTACTTTTCTATGGGAGCTATACTATATATATGTCCGAATTCGACCAAACTTAGTGCAATCTTGGAAGAGCATAACAAACTGTTAACTACGAAATTTCGAGGCGATCCCAATAAAAACAAAAAAGTTTTTCTCACTAGAACTTCTTTTTCGACCGATCATTCATACTGCAGCTATATGCTATAGTCATCCGATTTTGACAAAACTTTGTAGAATTAATAAAATAAATATATGCCAGCGTAAGGGACTTTTCCATTAGAAACAAAAAAGTTGTTATTACAAGAACTAGTTTTTTCGACCGATCGTTCCTATATCAGCTATATGCTATAGTCATCCGATTTTGACCAAACTGTGTAGAATCTTGTGGGAGCATATAAAAAAAATACATGCCTGCTTTGAGGATATTTCCATTGAAAACAAAAAAGTTTTTCTACTAAGACTACTTTTCAGACTCCACTTTTCTATGACAGCCATACTATATAGATGTCCGATTTTGAGTAGAATCATGGAAAAGCATAGTCAACTTGGAAATACGAAGTTTGGATGCGTTTCAATTGAAAACAAAAAAGTTTTTCTCACTAAAACTAGTTTTTCGACCGATCGTTCCTATGACAGCTATATGCTATAGTCATCTGATCTAGCCGGTTCAGACAAATGTGCAGCGTGATTGTACCAAAAGACTTCGTGCAAAGTTTGCTGATGATAGTTTTAAATCTGACGGAGGAAATGGCATAGAAACAGACGGACAGAGCTAAATCAACTTAGCTCGTCATGCTGATCAAGAATATATACTTTATGTAATCGGAGATGCTTCCTTCTATGCGTTACAAACATGCAGACAATAGTATAATACCCTCTGCAAGGGTATAAATATATATTTACTAGAACTTCTTTTTCAACCGATCATTTGTACTGCAGCTTTATGCTATAGTCATCCGATTTACAATACTTTGTAGAACTGAGTAAAAGTATATTAAATGCGTAGATGCCAATGTTAGGCACGTTTCTATTGAAAACAAAAAAGTTTTTCTTACTAGAACTAGTTTTTCGTCCGATTTTGACACAACTTTGTAGAATTGTGTGAATAATGTGCGTAACAAATAAATAAATGAGAATTTTTTGGTCAAAACAAAAAGTTGTTCTAACTAAGAATATTTTTCAGACTCTTTTTTCAAGACAGCTATACTATATAGATGTCCGATTTTGGCAAAACTTAGTGGGAACCATGGGAAATCATAGCAAACTAAGAAATTCGAAGCTTGGAGGCGTTTCCATTGAAAACAAAAAGTTTTTCTCACTAAAACTAGTATTTCGACCGATCGTTCCTATGACAGCTATGTATATGCTATAGTCATCCGATCCGGCCGGTTCCGACAAATGTGCAGCGTATAAGTACTAGAAGACAAAGTTTGGTGAAAATAGCTTCTAAACTGACGGAGGAGATAGCATAGAAACAGATAGACGGACAGGGCTAAATCAACTCAGCTCGTTGTGCTGATCAAGAATATACATGGGCATTTCCATTATGTCGAAAAAGTATGTAAGAAAAAGTTAAAATAAATCGGATTTTTATTATGACAATAGGCTTAACTTATAACTATTCATTAGCCATCATTTTGGCGTAAGGCTGATTTTGAGAAACTTTTCGTTTTCAAGATAATTGCAAAAAAGCAAGGCATTCGCACAGGACAAATACAGAAGTGCTTTTCACAGACAATAATTTTAGTGTGACTAGTTTAATTTAGTTTAACTAGATTAATTTTGTGAATTGATGCCTCTTTAAAATGGTTTTGATGTTACCCAAAAATGGCTTATACTTTTTTCATAATTTGAATTTAAGCACTTTCGCGCGGGACAAGTCACACGGGACATGTTTTTCAATCGAGATAATTATGCGGATTCTATTATAATGCAAAGCAAAAACTGTAGGACTCGGCTTATAGAAGACTCCAGAGTTTTAAGGGTTGTGGATTATGCCGTGTCCCACAGCGGGATCCCCCATGTTAAGGAAGGCATGACTTTACACAAGGACTTAACATCGCAACGAAAGACCGCTACGAGGTTTGAGAAGCCAGTCAAGTTCCTTCGACTTAGCTGAAACAGTAGCTGCTGTCTAGTCAAATGGGCCTTGCAGGTCAAGCGACGATATAGAGACACACCAAGGTGCGGGATTCTAGACCCTTGGAGTCTCACTCGAGCAACTTTTCCGGGTCTCAGGGAAAACGTGCGGTGTTGGCTTTTTAAAACATTTCCGGCTATGTTCGAGCGGTTTGCCCATCGACCAAAGCCATCCAGAAACTGCTGAACCTTAGATGATGTCTACTGCGACTATTGCTGGAAGCCAGAAAAGTGGCGATTAGGCTGAGATGAGAGACTGGATACGGCAGATCCGCGGGGAAGAGGGTATAGAGTACTGGTCCGAGAACACAACCCTGTGGTACACCCGCACAAATAGGACGGATAGTTGATCGCTCGCCCCTGAGCTCAGCCATAAAGCGGCGCCCAAACAGGAAAGAGCGAAGCCTCATATTGTTCAGCAGGAAGGAGGGACTTCAGCTTAAAAAGCAGGCCATCATGCCATACGCGATCGAGCGCCTGCCGAATAACAAGAAAAACGGCAGAACTGTATTGGCGGTTCTCGAAAGCTTTTAAAATGTAGTTAGAGATTCTATGAACCTGCGGAGGTGCACAATGTCCTCTCCGAAAGCCGAACTGGTGGTCTAGTAACGCATCTTCAACCGAGCTGACTGCCAACATTCTACAAAGAAATATTCTTTCAAACATTTTGGGGAAGGTTGGTAGCAGACTAATTGAACGGTAGGAGTCGGGCCATCACGATTACCGTACACTTCCATGAGGAAGGGAAGTATTGTAATCGAGTCAAGGCGTTCAATAGCATTAGCAGAAACATTACTCCCACATCTGGAAGTGCCTCGACTGTTTTGCCGTCAACATTGTCAAAGCCTGGGGCCTTAGTGGGCTTTAGCTGCCGGATCTGAGCACGCACTTCGTCCAGCGAGATAGGTCTAATGGGAGATAGTGGGCCAGTATCAGTTGAGAGACCATCCTGAGTGGAGGCAACATCCTCCTGCGACGCTAAACTAAAGGGGTTAAATCGTCCCTCCAAGTTACTAGCAAACTCCTCAACTATCTCCTGATCAGACCGAGCCCAAGATCCATCGTCCCTCTGAATTACGACATGTCGAGTGCATTTCCAAAGAGAGAAGCCTTGGTCCTGCGTTGGGTCGATATTGCAAAGTTTTTCCTCTTAATATTCAGCCTGCAAGTATAAGAAGTTTTTGTCCCAAACATGACGAACCTCTAGCTTTTACCATCTCTGAGATCTGTTTGTACATACGGACGGACAGACGGACATGGCTATATACTTGGCTGTTGATGCTAATCAAGAATATATATATACTTTATGGGGTCGCAGATGTTTTCTTCTGGTTGTTACATACATTTGCACAAACTTAAACTCTGTGTACCTCTGGTATAGAGTATAAAAAAGAAAATAATCATCAATTACAGTCCCTGGTTTTGAATGATTTATTTTTCTAACTAAAAGTAAGCTTACTTAACTATTCCTTCTCCTTGCGCTTCTTTTTCTTAGATTTTAGAGGAACATCAGTGTCGGCTTCTGCTGATTTCCGTTTTTTCTGCTTAGGGGGAACGGACTCTTCCTCTACTTCAACAGGCAATTCAATTTTCTTCTCCTTTTTCTTCTTCTTTTTGATCAACTCTGGCTCCTCCTGCTGTTTTCCCCTTAGCTTTTCCAGCATCTCGCGCTCCTGCTGCTCCAAACGTGCCAGCTTCCCACTCAGTTTCAGCCCATGGCGCGCACCTTTATGCGCCGTCCTCCCCCCACAGGCCTTGAAAAGCTCCTCATCGGTCAGCACGGTGACATTTGACACTGCTATATCCTCCTCTTTGATTCTTTCACCACTGGTCACCTCACCCCCGGCTTGGGTCAGCAACGAAGTTTGCAGAAAGTTCTCATAGACGCCAGCTGATTTTGTTGTTGTTTCGCCGCTCTCCTTGGCCTGCCGCTGTTTGGCCTTTTTAAGTTTGCGTGTCGAGTAGCTTTTGGTTGAGATCTCCACGGCCTCTTCGCCCTCACGACGTGCTGTGCTCACCTGGCCGTTCTGCTCGACTTTAACATCCACATTGTTGGCCGCCTCGTTGAAGCAACGCTCCCACCAATGATCGTTGAACTCCTGGGCACGATCCACACCCAAGCCGGCATTATCAAACTTTAGAGTGGCCCGCACAGGAGCAGCTATACCAGTGTTGTTCTTGCCGAGACCATCGCCCTCTTTCCAGCCGTATTTATTGAGGATTCTCTTCGCAAAATCCATAACAAAATGTTTTGCACGTGCCACAGCACCAGAGATGTGCCAAAACTAATTAGAGATGGGCGACAGCTGATGATTAATAAGAGATGGTCAACTGCAACTGAGTCGCTGTGACTGTGACGACGCACGATTGCGCCATTTGAGTATTTTCGTTGCGAAATTCATAACTTTTGAACCAAACATTTGAAAATGAGATAAACGAATAATTAAAATTGCATATATTTTATAATTATCTAGAATTATATTTGTTTAACCTATGAAATAAGTGTTTGGAAAAGGTGGTTGTAACCTCTAAATGCTTACTTATGGGATATCAAAATCCACTGCCCAAGCGGAAAATCATGTCTTGTGAGATGAATATCAGCAAGGATAGCATGTCGCGCATCATAACATTGTTCGACAAAATTGAAATCCACTTTTCTCCAACTTTTTAAACCCTTGCAGAGGGTAATAAAATTGTCCGGATGCTTGTAACGCATTGAAGGAAGCATCTCCGACCACGTATACATATATATTCTGATCAGCATGACGAGCTGAGTTGATTTAGCCATGTCCGTCCGTCTGTCCATCTGTTTCTAAGCTATCTCCTCCGTCAGTTTGAAAGCTATCATCACCAAACTTTGCACGAAGTCTTTGAATACAAATACGCTCCCCGCCGGATCGGATGACTATAGCAAATAGTTGTTATAGAAACGATCGCTCGAAAAACTAGTTTTAGTGAGAAAGACTGATTTGTTTTCAATTGAAACGCCTCCAAATTTCGTACCTATTACCGTCGTTCGTGGAAAAGACTTACACATGATTATTATTCTTATACCACTAGCAATATTTTTTATATGGATCTTTAATAAATTTATTCATATACATACTTATTTAAGTCGGATAAGCCTTTCCCTACCCTGAGTAGGCAAACGTGACACGTGCTTTAGAAACCAACAAATGCGAAGAGCAATATTTTAGAAATACTTAAGTATTGGTAGAATGTGTGCTCAATACACCGGGTTATTTGCGTATTCCTCTTTGCTGTCTGAGTAAAATTGGTATGTAACCTGCAGTCTGCGTGCGACCGCCCACTCAAAGACGAAAGTATCGTGCGGTGTCGCTCAAAGCAGGTACAAGTAAATTTGACACCGCTTAAAACTGATATACTAGTCCGATATGAGTGAGTATATGAACTTACTTCATATTTTGAGTGGAAAATCATACCCAAGACGCATTTTTAACAATATTACTCGAGTCAAGAAACCAGGCACTCTTGCAGATCTCTGGTGTAAATCAAAGACCTTTTAATTGCAAAGATGAATAACGTCGTATGTTCAAATGACAAAAGGCAGACAGCTTTTTGTCGCGTAGCAAGCGAATACAAACACACTTGAGCGACGAATCAAGAGAGCAGAACTCGTTCGATTACTCTGTAAAAATGATTTTACAATTTTTGCTGATGGCTTGTATTCTCATTCTACAAGTTTCCATATATTGATATTTAGCTACACTTATCACCATGTCCATGATGGCTGAGTGGTTAAGA
The DNA here is from genome assembly GCA_018904265.1 of Lordiphosa collinella. Lineage (NCBI taxonomy): Eukaryota > Metazoa > Arthropoda > Insecta > Diptera > Drosophilidae > Lordiphosa > Lordiphosa collinella. Next base: position 62,386 of record JAEIFV010000500.1, on the reverse strand, counting down.
TTGCCGCCTTACATTTTAGATTTGCCGGTACGAGTCCCAGTGGAGGATAATTTCCCTTTTTTCTATTTTGGCTCAGCGAACGAGCGTTCAAAAATCTGAGCATTTTCTCTACTTCAAAGTCGCAGTGCATCACAATTGTGCCACAATATCCGAATTCAGAAATGAAGATAAAAAGCAAAGACTCTTTCTTAACACAATCAATAATAAAAAAAAAATTTTGTTTGTCATTCAGCACACGGACTCGAACACCCAACACCCAGTCTATGAGACAAGCACTTCATCCGCAACACCATTACAGCATCTGACTTTTGACATAAAAATGTGAGTCTTAATGGTCATGGAGTAATAAAATCGAAACTGAACAAACAAATCACCGCTGCACTTTGAAAACGTGTAAGCTGAACAGAGAGCGTGTTGAGAGAGTGTCTCACCTTGAAATTCTTGTTTTATTTTTAGATTTTTTTCTATTGAGTAGAGAATGAGAGTGCGCCGAGAGAGTTGCAATACGCCATGCACACGCACAGCATACTAAAGTACAATCGAAACTCCACCGGAAAATCCACATATAAAATTTTGTATGACATTCACTTTATGGCCACTATTCATCTTATTTTTTTATTAGCTTTGGTGTATACCATATCTAGAACAAGTTTGTTTCAGATTTGGAAAATTTCGCCTCCTCCACCCTTTAACCGCAAAAAACTGTCAAAGACACAATTTTAAAGATATAGCCTCGTGATTAAATATATTTCAAGAAAGGCCGTATATCGATATAGTCTGAGAAGTTCAACAAGATCGGACCAAAAACACCGAAGTTATACCTGAAACAAATTTGCTCTATGGAGCGGGGGTTCAGCATCTTCAGCTGTCAAAACACATAATATCAAGGGATCAGGGTATTTTGAAGTCGGGGCACTCGACTTCAGCTCCCTCTCTTGTTTTCCATTCAAAAACAATTGTGGGGAAAGGTTCCCAATTTTGCCATAAAATAGCTATAAGTATTTAAAATCAGTTCCGACAGTTGTATCCACTTTCCCCAAACAAAAAACTATGACTTTTGGCCAACATATCGCCCCGTGCAATGTTTAAATTGAAGACTTTAACTAAGCAGATTTCCAAGAGATTCGAATGTATTTAGCTTCGTAACTGCTACGAAAGACTAGGACTCAAATTTAAAAGTAGCGCTCCAGTCAATGCCAATTGCTCATCTCTAACGTCATCGAACTCTGAGTATGACCTTGTGCTTAATAGTTGGTGTTATTCCGTTATCCCCGGGCATTAGCGCAATTTCAAATTTTTTTGAAATTAAACAGCAATCATTCCTATTACACATTCATGATTTTCCTTTATTTTGCATTTACTTTCGGCCATCGACAAACCCCTAATTCACTTTTTTGCGTATTACATAATGATACTAAATGTTAGGTGGCAATAATCAACAAACAAAAATTATTAACTGCGTTTACATACATTAAATGAAAATGGTTTCGAAACAAAAAGTTTTCAGTACACGCCACATAAAATCGAAGCCCACACCACTGGCTTCAGAGAAAGTTGCACACGTCGCCGGCCGCAAGTAAGTTTTTGTTTATCGGGGGGAGAGAGAGTGACTCGGAGCACGGATCATGGAACCTTCTCTTCAGTGCGGTGTGTGTGTGGATGAAGCTTGCTTCAATTAAAATCTAATTTCAATTCGATTCTAGCCAATAATTTTTGTTCGATCCAAATGTGTGCTGTTCATCCTTCTTCCCGTTGTTGATGTTGTTGGGTTGTTGTTTTCGCTTTCTGATGTTTTTTAAAAACAAAATTACATAAGATATTATGTTGTGGTTGTTGTTATTTTATAATTAGATAGTACACAAGGATGTTCTTTGCTATCAAATTGTTGTTGGTTTTATCATTAATAATCGAAAAAACTAACGCTGGTGTTGTTGGTTGTTGGTTTTCTTCACATTTTAATTTGCAGGCAGGGGGCTTCTCACCGCTTAGAAGGCGAAGAGCAACAGGAAGGCCATCATAAGACAGAACAGACCCATAGCCTCAGACAGGGCGAAACCCAAAATGGCGTATGAGAACAGCTGCTGTTTCAGCGATGGATTTCTGGCATAACCAATGATGAGGGAACCGAATACTGTTCCGATACCAGCACCTGATTAGGTTGGTGTTAGAGGGGAAATATAAAAGAGAGAAAAGAAGTAGAATTAATGAAACGGTTTTGATGATATAGAAGAAGAACTCGGTGATAATGTGATGAGATGGAATCTAAAACTGAATTTAAAAATCATTTGGACTTCTTTTAAGGGGGTTCTCTCGTCTGATTTTTGAGCAGTTTTTATTAAGTTTTTTTGTGAGCAGCAGTGAAGAGATTTAACTTTGAGGTTTTTATTACTTTTTTAAAAAGGTTTTCTAGAGTATGCAAAAACATTTCAGCTTAACATATTCATTGGAACCATTACATTGTTAGTTTTGACAAAAACGGTATAGCTTTGGTTCTAATGAATATGTTTAGCTGAAAGTTTAAAGGTATTCTTTTGAAACCCTTATAAACCAAGTTATAGCTCTTTACTGGTCTTTAAAAAAAAAATGCTTAAAAATCATTTGTTCAAACGAGAGAACCCAAGGTTCCTTTTTTCATAACTTTCTCGTTGCTAAGTTTCTTGGAGTGTACATTAGGCATAAGTTAGAGGGCCTATTCCCGAGATAAAAAAGCTGGTTTAGCTAAGTTCACACAGGCAAATAATTTGCACAAATTTTAATGAGAATTTTGTTAAATACGCACTTAAAACTGAAGCTATGATTCCATTCACAAATAATTGGCTCAAATATGGCCAAAGAGTTTACTATTTAACCAAATTTGTATCAAAATTTGTCCAAATTACTTGCCTGTATGAACTCAGCTTTAGTTAATCGATTACCTAATCTAATTAATGAATTAATCCATTTCGTTTCCGCCTAATGGTTGAAAATGATCGATATCCGACTTCTTGAATTCAAAATATTTGGCAAAAGTTTCCGAATCTCAAAGTAGATATGACCTTGTGAAACAAATTCAATCAAGGTTCCGCTTCCGGAAGTTCTATAACCTTCAAATCCGAAGGATTTTACAATCAGATCGTAAAATTGTTAAATTTTTAAATTTCATTTTCTCTAAAAAACTAATTTAGTTTGCATTTTTGTACATTTTATGCACGAATATCTAGATACTTGACATTTCTAACTCACTCGGAGATGGACAAATAGTTTGACCAAGAAATAATGGCTTCTTTGAATGAAGGTTTCCGGCCAAATTGTGTCAAAAAGCAACTTTGTATAAAAAAACGTTTAAAGATTTTGTAAAATAAGTTCAAACACTTAATAAACTAAGCATCTAAGGTGAAAATTGATCCAAAAAGTGCACTGAAAACACTGGGAAAGTTTAGATCTCTTATTTCTTCTAAAAAGGAATTTTTAGGGTTTAAATTTAAAAATCTTAATGAGTTGACTTCCTTAAAATTTTGAAAACCTATCAATAACTTAGGGAAATTTCATTTTTGAACATCTGAAATTAATGTTGAATAATGGTAAAGTGATTAAACAATTACTGATCCTTCCTCCATTACTACCTCTCTCTGCTCTTTCTCTTCCAGTCAGTCACAGATTAGTCTGAATTGAGTTCTACATTCCACCCGAAGGTTTCTTGCAGCAAGCACATCGCACTAAAAAAGCTGGCCACGAAAGTTTTCAATGCGCACGCAAGGTGGCGGTCAGTCTCGGGGTGATTAACCACGATGACGACGGCAACAAACCAAACGCAGCAGAATTTCTGGTACTTTCGCCCTGCAATCACACAGGTTTCCTGCTAGGAAATCAAAGCCACACACCACACCAAGCACCTTTGGAGTGCATTGGCATGTTGTTCAACACAAAAACAAAGGTGGCTTTTGGCCAATTCTCAGACCTTCCCGGGGCAAAATATAGGAGAGTAATCAGATACTCGTTTATGTGTGCCCCAGATGCTAGATTGTAACTGACTGGGATAAGATGAGCGAGCGAGTGGGAGGAAGAGGAACAGCTCAGGTTTCAGACAATACGAACCGGAACCAGCGACACCGACTGTTGCAGCGCCAGCACCAATGAATTTGGCAGCCGAATCAATGTCACGCGTGACTGGCGAGGTCTGGAATGACCTGATTTGTGGCAGTAATGCAACTGGGGTTGTGTTCTGAGCGGCCAGGGTTTGGCTCTGGCTGATGACGGCGCTGCTCAATGGTCGCAAGTATTGCTTGGAGTTGGCGAGGAGCTGCAATGTTGGTAGAAAGAAAGCCAAGGAGTTAGGGGATTATGTAAATTGAATTGATATTGTCCAGATGTGAGATCAAAAGTTTAAGATAAAGAGAGACCGACAAGGCCAGGGCCAAGAGTTATGCAATCGTTAAGTAATTTTTGGCCCTGGCGTTACGTTTGCCCATGTATGTATGTATATATGCTTATGCCGGCAGTTGGTTTCAACAGTTTAAATTTACCGCCCAGTTACACCTCCTCAGTTAACCTAACCTCAACATTAATTCGTGATTAGAGTTACACAATGTACTCAAGGCTTTGTTTTAAGTTTTTCATACATCTAAACTAGTTCAATAGCTTTTAAATTGACATAATTAAAACATAAATTGTAATTTTGGGTAGAAACAATTTGTTGGCGTAACCTAACCTCAAAGTCTCTGCACCTACAACTTATGTAACTGTGTATGTGTGTCTTTTCACCGCAGGCCATTGGAAGCTCACCACTCTCACACACACAGAGGCTGCAAATGTTTTCACATGTTCTTTTTTCTAAAAATCAATGCATTTGGCCATTATGTAATTGCAACTAATTTGATCTCACACTTGGGACAACAATTTATGTTATTTTTTTTTAAAGTACTTACTGCGCTCCTGGCAACGGGGGCAATGCGAGAGACTGTCGACACGAACATTTTCAGTTGATTTTTTTTTTTTGATTGGCTTACGACAAACTTGAAGCTAGCGCACGGAGCTCTGCAATTAAATGAATAAATGTGAGTTAACTGTAAGGTAAATAAAGTCATATGCTGCCGCCGCCGCTGCCGCCTCGGAAAGTTACGTAAGAGGTGGAAAATTTCTTCTTTCACAAAACTTTGTTTAATTAATCACTTGAAGGGGGTTTTTGCAAGATTTCTGTGCCTTTAATAACTAATTTTCTTGTGCAAATCAAAAATAATTCTTTATTCTGCCTTTTTTAGTGACGCAACGACTTCGAGACACACGCACACTATCATAAATTGACAGTTCTCTGGTGACACGTGTGTGTGTGTGTTTGCCGCAAGATGGCGATAATTTTTAAGAAAATTTAATTTCAGTTAATTTAATTTACACTTTTCCACTCTTTTATATTTCAATTCACTATTTATTTTAAAATTTTTTCTCTCCCCCTCCATATTTTCTAAGCAGCAGCTCGCTACGTGCTACTCACTTCGAACAAACCCTTAACAACAGTGGAAGCGAATTGAACGCGAAAACTGACTTTACCCTATGGTCGCAATGCAAATTTCTTGGCAGCGAGGTGAATTGGAAAGCGAGCCGACAGCAAAGTTGCAAGTCGATATTTTATCGATAGTTAATTACCTAATAGAAGTATATCGAAAAAAATATAAACAAATTTGATTTCATGTTACCACTTAAATTTTATTTTGGACGAATCAATTTTTTTGTATTCTGTGTTAGTGTATACACTGCGCATCATTAGAACAGCACACCCCTTGTGTGAGTCGTTTTGGCTTAATTCAAGCCAAAGCAAAAGAGTAAACAATTTGATATTGGATGTGATTATTGTCGATTTAGCTCATAATAAAATAAAACAACAATTTTGAATTTTCCATTTGTTTTGGATTTTTATAATTTTTTCTAAAAATAACACAAGAAATTATCATTGAAATAACGTCATCAGGATAGAACATGCTAATTTTATTTGGGGATTTCCATAAATTAATATTTAAAATGTTTTTGCTGCTTAGTTAATTTATAATAATAATTAATGCAAAGGGTTAAGAAAAATCTCTATTTGCAAAGCTAAAATTTTAGATTTTAAGCATCTGAACTTGTTAATAAGTCAAATATCGAAAATAATTGGTGGAAGCTAAGGGAGGAAATAAAAGAGTGATTTTCGACAAAGATAGGCGCACAAGCCTAGCATCAAGCATCAAGCTCTCTTCACTGTACCTTACGCATTATGAGGATCACGACAGTTGTACATTAGGGCGGGTCAAATTGTAAATCGAACAAGCTTATAGCAGAATCACATTCTTCGGAAAGCTGGCAAAATTTCCTTTAAACAAGGCCAAAATCAATGATGTACGTATAAAAACAATATACATATTTTGACCGCACTAGGCGGAACCTAGGAATTGATTTTAGACCTATGGTTTCTTGGGGAAATTTTCTTAGAATTTACCGTAGATTACGCTTCTGCTATACGCTTTGTTAATTTTATCTCACTCATACAAATTGACCCGTCCTATTGTAACTACATTATTAAATTTCTTAAATTTTAGTTATTTGTCTTAAGTTATTACAATTATAAAATCAAATCAATTACTGACAGTACATGATGATATTAGAACTTTGGTACAGGGATTGTAAATAAGAGTTATGAGTTTATAAAAATTGAACCTTAAAAAAATAATTTAGAAGAATGGAAATATCTTAGATATACTAATTCAGGGTCCAGGATTCTGTTGGCAGGATAAACCTTTATTTTTAATTTTTATTATAAAAATTAATTTTAACTCTTATTTTTGATTTTAAAAAATAAATTACAAAATAATAATTAAATTTCAATTTTTATTTAAAAATCATAATGTAACGCTTATTTTCAATTTTTATAATAAAAATTAAAAATAAAAATTATTTTTCAATTTTTATAAAAAATCGAAAAATAAAGATTATTTTTCAATTTTTATTATAAAAATTGAAAATAAAAATTGAATGTAAATATCTTTAGAACCGGGTGGAGTATCACCAAAATTTAAAAACATTCATGATGTGTGGATCAATACCTTTCATATGATACATCGCATGTCCTGAAAGGACCAGCATTAAGGATCCTTATGGTTTAACTTCATGTGAGCAAAAAAAATTAACAAATCGGTGGCAAGCAAAAAAGTGACATATCAAAGACTTATAGATATTATAGATGACGCATGTGAAAAAAAGCGAATGTTCCAGGTTGCAGACATTGGATTCCAATTTTCGCTTTTGTAACCCTTTCAAAGATACATATATTAAAGTTTAACTGCTCGGATATTAAAAAATAAGTTGGCTGAGTGGTTAGGTATGCCGCCTTATATACTTGGTACTTGATGGTTCGAATCCCCGTTAAAAAATTTTTCTTTTTTTTTTTTCTTTTTTTCGGCTCAGCGGAAACGAAAAATGTACATAGACGGGCGGTAGGCTCACGCACAACCTGGGCTGGCCGAATTTGGCAGTTATAACATTAGGTTTTTTTAGCGTATGAACCCCAAATGGACTCTAAAAAGTTTCCGTCGAACTAGGCCGTCGCGTTTACGTCTCGTAGGTTATCAAGCGCAACCAAGCAGGAGAACAATGAGCAACTTCCAAGAAAGGTTCGGCATTTCTGGAGGGGTGGCGGTACGTTTTGAGGTTTGGTTAATCGTCTAGCATTAGCGGTCGGAAGGGTGGGTTCGAACCGAATTGCATCCCTGCTTATATTTGCGAATATCATGAATTAAATTTTACAGCTTCTGGGGTAAGAGGGATGGGGGAGTGGGTGGTATCCCACGAGTCCTTTATATATAAGTCATTTCGAAACACATACCCGGTTGCTTGCCACCGATTTGTTAATTTTTTTGCTCACATGAAGTTAAACCATAAGGATCCCTAATGCTGGTCCTTTCAGGACATGCGATGTATCATATGAAAGGTATTGATCCACACATCATGAATGTTTTTAAATTTTGCTAATACTCCACCCGGTGCTAAAGATATTTACTTCAATTTTTTTCAATTTTTATAATAAAAATTGAAAAATAATCTTTATTTTTCGATTTTTTTATAAAAATTGAAAAATAATTTTTTTTTTTAATTTTTATTATAAAAATTGAAAATAAGCGTTACGTTATGATTTTTAAATAAACATTGAAATTTAATTCTTTTTTCGTAATTTTTTTTTTAAATCAAAAATAAGAGTTATTTTTCAATTTTTTTATAAAAATCAAAAAATAATGGTTATTCTACAATTTTTATTTTAAATATTATAACCGTTACGGTCCCTGCTTTGGTATAATATTATAACCAGTGTTTCAATTGCTTGACTTATAGTATCACAAGTTGTAAAACTTTAAAACTTTAAAAATTTGTTGCTACTTAAACTGCTGCTTTGTAAATCTCACAAGTCAGTGTCAACTTAAAATCAAAAAAACAAAAGTTGGAAAACAGGAAAGCAGATCAGCAGTCAATGCTTTGAAAATTTTTCATTTGATTGACTGAGTGTCAACGAATGTTCGACACTCGACAGTCCGTGCCTTCTAAGTTTTTCATTTGATTCGATTGCAACTTATCAAAATATTGTAAGGGCCAAATTTCAAATCTCAATTACAATTTACTCGGATATGTGGCATCTATCAGATGAGAAATCTGCACAAAAATGTAAATGTAACCAAAAATTCGTGCGAGGACCTCCATTAAGAAAAATATTTATTAAGAGCTCGCTTATTAGTAGCAGTCAATAAAATGAAAACTTGACTAAGTTTTTAAACGCTGATTATAGTTACTTAACTCTATTTCCTTATTTAAGGTGAGTACTGAGAACGTTTGAATTTTCCTTCAAGAAATTTACTATATATTCGCGTGAAGGAGGCCCAAAAGAATACGTTTTGACCGCAGAATGCACCCACAACAGCCAAGCCAGCACTGGTGACAATTTTCATAATACTTTTGTGTAGCATTACACAAAAGAGTTTCAAAAAAAAAATCAGGCAAGAAAAATTTCTTTAAGTAATTTTTTTATATATAATTTGACAGCTAAAGGAAAATTCGAACGTTCTAAGTACTCTCCTTTAGATTGAATTCCCTAATCTTTATCTTAAATTGATTTACGCTTCCAATAGATTTCATATTATGAGGTAGATCATTTACGATTGATTTACTTTTCTAATAGATTTCATATTATGAGGTAGATCATCAGCCGAATAGCATTAATTATAAACTGCCTCTCAGAGAATAATAGCTTCCATCTAGTGCATTTAAAATTATGAGTGCGCTGCGAAGCTGCGGGTCTTAGAAAATTTGATAGATATGATGGTTTTCTGTTTGTTATGATTTTTTGTACGAAAGTCAGAGCTCTAAGGGTAATCCACGATTTCAGGTCAAGGTCAAATATCCTCCGAGTTAAATGAGAAATGTGGTCGAATCGTCTGCTATTAAATTGAGCGTTTAAAAATCTTTAGAGTCATAGTGGACAAAAACTTCCACTCGGCCCGAGAATTTGTCTAGCTTTAGTCATTTTAAGGTGAACGGGAAATTACGACTTTGAAATTGCGAGCTGCCGCAGCATTAAGTATGTTTTACCCACTGCTTTTGAGATGTGGTTGGTCCACGTTAAATTATTGCTAAATGTAATGCCGAGATTAACTACACGTTCAACATAATTTATTTGTTTATAAGCCAGTTATTTGCGAATAGGAACTATTTGTATCTTTCGTAAATATATGCAATTTTTAGTGATGTCTGATTGGTTATAACTGTGTTTCGCAGAAATCGTCGACAAACAACTTCATTAGGCCAAGAAGTTCCATCGTCTCCTCCTTGGTCTAATTGCAGTGCTTGTTTTCAGTTTGTGTTTTTAACATAGCAAACGCTTGAACCTTATTTGCAATCTACTACTACTAATCAGTAATCGTTTTCTAGACAGCTATTTGCAAATAACAAATTAACTCTCTGTTTATACGCAACAATTTTTTATTTACAAAATTGTTATTTGCAATTAGGATGTGCTTATAAACGTAGTAACAGTTAGACAAGACATTAGGAAGATCATTGAGAACCGGACACCACCGCCAGCAGTCTGTTATTCAGATATGACTTAAGAAGAGAATCTGCAGTTCTAGGATTAGAGCAAGTATAGGTGTTAAAACGATCTTATCCACAATTTAAAGAGTGATAAGGAATGATCCACATCTACAGAGACTAAAACTAAATAAAACACCACCTCCGAAAGAAAATGAGCTTGCATTTCGCACGAGAGCACATGACCTGGAATTTCGAATGGCGCAACATTGGCTTTTCGGATGAAAATAAGTTTAGTCTTGATGGCTACAATTACTACTTCCATGATCTACGCAAATAGAAACATTAGCTGGATCGCTTGCATAGTCAGGTGGGAGGCGAAATGATGTGGGGATTGATTGAAACAATTGAAGTAATTTCGGAATTAAAATGAACTACCTTGATTATGTTGTTTGAAAATTACAAGTTTTAACATAGGGAAAAGTGGTATGTGAAGTAAATAGTTGGTTAGATGTAATGTGTGTAATTTTCACACAAAATAATTAAGTTAATTCATTTTTATTCCGAAATTACTTCAATTATTTCAATTACCAAATAATTGAAATATTTAAAGTAATTATTGAAATAGTTGTAATTGGTAATAAATTTTTCTGTATTAAGCTGTAATTGGGGAAATCCAATATATCCAGAGTTATGGACTTATCTCATTTATTTTAATTATTTTTTTTTACAAACTTAAATGATTCCAACTGTAATCCATTCGATAGCCGACCGAAATGGAAAGGCTTGGAATTAATAACTGTTGTGAAAATATTTACTCCTTCAAACTTTAAAATTTTAATAGCTTAATTTCACTATAATAATTATTTTAAAAGTCCCGAAATTCCATTGCCAGAGACTATCGACTATGTTTATCGAATCGATAGTTCACCAGCAGGGCTGCTTTGAGCACGCGTGAGCGGCTGACAGCCCTATAACTGGCCTATTCACCACATCGTGTCGTCGGTGTCTACGTCACGTCGTGTCGAATATGTTTTGAATTGATTGCAAACTGAGCAAACGCCACACCAACGAAACAGTATGCTGTAAGTAGAGCAAGATTTAAATGTGTTTTCCCACTGCCAAGTGTACATACAACAAGAATTCTCTAAATCCCCCACCTTTTTCTCCCTCAATTGCATAACAGCAGCATTTGTGCCTGAGTGTGTGTGTGTGTGTGGCACGCCAAGCGAGAGAGAGAGACAGAAATTCACCACACCACGCAGCAGCAGCGGCAGCCCAGCTACAATTACAACAACACTTGACTCTGACTGGAAACCACGCGGTTGATGAAACATATATAATTTTCGCTGCATTTACCTAACCAAGAAGCTAAAACCAAGTATTTACAACGAAATTAAGTTTTAGAGCCTTTGCAAAGCCGCAGCAGCATCCCATCCCTATGCTAACTATCGATAGCATATATCGATAATCGATAGTCAACACACACACACAACAGTATTCATTCGAACAATTTTACATAACTACAAGCACGGGCAGTCACAGTGTACGACTCGAGTGATATGGCCGTGTTCCTGATTAACGTCTGCAAATACAATGGCTGCGGCATCACATTTCCAAGTTTAAGCGATCTAATATCACACATCGAGGACACCCACATAGGTGAGCCAATCCAAAGTGCAACAACAACAAACAATATTAAATCATACAAGTCGCGTGATGGCTGGCCGAACTGTGTTTTGTTTATTTTATATACAGACAGACGCGCGAGTGTGTGTGTGTGTGTGAGAGAGTGTGGTGAATTGAATCTAGCTGCAAACAAATTAAATTACTTCACTTACGTTTAATACACACAAAATCAATAACTCTGACCCAGACCTACAAACAAAATGCACGCTACATTCACAATTGGCTTAGTTGTTCTACCTGCGGCGTGTACAGCATTCGCATTCTCTTCTCTTTTGATCATGATCGCCTTGGAACAGTGTGTGAGCAAGCGGGAGAGCAGTATTTGCAACAAAACAAAGCCAAGCAAAAAGCCGGTGATCCATTCAAACAACAACAACAACCACATTGTGAGTGTGCAGTGTTTCTTTGTATTGGTTTGAGGCGGCGGCCCAACACAGCATCTCTCATGAATCTCTTGTCCATGAATCTCTTGTCATGGAACCGGCAAATGTTGTGCGCCCTTTTTTTGTGACCTGTTCGCTCGTTTGGCTTGGCTTGGGTTTTGGTGTAGTTTTTAAGCGCGAGTTGGCACGACAGGTGCAGCCACATTATCCATAGGATTAAACCAATTAATGGAATGTTAAATATGTTTGTGGCATTGGCAAGGAGAGAGAAGGCTTAGTGACGGATGTTTGGCTTCTATGGCAAGTTTATAATGCCTAGCCTGCTACCATATGGAAGGGCGTGTGGCTTGAATTTGAATTAACAAATTAAACACTTTCTCAACAATCGCTTAAGCAACAAAAAAACATTTTTACAAAGCTGAGAAACAATGATTTACAAAATTATTCAATTTGATTAAGTTTGTGCTTTAGCCTATGTATATTCTAAGCGCGATGGATTGCAATTTCGACATAAGATATGAATTGTTATGCAAATCGGTTCCAAACCGAACAGAACCGATTTTACATCCTCGCAAACAGAACCGCGAACCGAACCAGCATCCGTTTAAAAACTCTGAACCAAACCTTAAACCGCGACAAGAAACCGGTTCGGTTCATTTCATCGATAACTTTGAGGCAAAAATTGGCAAAAATTGTTTCAAAATTTAGGAAATTTTATAAAAAAAAGTCAGCTTGAATCGATCTAGCTTTGTGGAGTTTTTCTGATATTTCATGCGTTCTTCTTTTGAAACTTGTAGATTGAATTTCCCGAGTTCTGAACATCTGATATTCTCGGTTTATTAATTGCTAGGCACATACTTTGTATACGCGCCGTTGGAAAGGTACTTGCGACTTCAACTGCATTCTCTCTTTATGATAAATCCTAAAACGGTGTCGGCATGAATACTTCTATACGAAAGTCCTATAATTGCATTTTTACAACTTTAATTTATAAAAAAGTAGCTAATGGTCAACCACTTCTAATTGGAATGTATAATGATTTAATACTAAAACTGAGCCACTGTAACAGCCCGAAACCGCGGTGATAAACCGAACCGGTGCCCAGTGGTCGTCTTCCATACGACAAAAATTAAAAAACCGAAATCAAAATTTTACACGTTGAAGCATGTCGATTATGTCATAAATAAGTTATCTTTTTAAACAAATTTTTTTTTTTTTTGAGTGACCATTTGCTCTTTGTGAAAAATTCGCTTAAAGTTAGACAATGTGCTACGCAATTCAGTACATTGTGTTTTGTCCAAAAGTGACGCCAACATTTGAACATAAAAAATTAACAAATAAAAGTTCCTATAACTTTTTAATAATATGGATATTATTCGAACACGTATTAACTATGATTTTAATTATTTAACAAAACCAAATCATAAATGCCCTTTCGTGAGTGTTTTTCTCTTACTGGTTGTACTTTCCCTTAAGCTTTTAGTTGTGATGCCGATCGATTCCGCTGCTTATATTTATTATTATTAATTACATATAATAGATTAAAATACAAACAGAATCAGCTGCCGGGAGCTGCCCAGCGTCATAATATTTTAATCCGAATATGGCAGGTATAAATACTCTGTTTGTGTAGAAAATTTCAAATTGCTTTGATTTTTTGATGTAAAACATTTTTAACTTCGGTACTGAGGATTCTAGTAGGTGAAATTTGATTTTAACGTCACGCGTGATGCGTCACGATGGACGGAGGGAGGCGAGGGCGAGGTGAGCGATGTCAATTGGCTGGCCACGCACACCCATCCAGCCAGCCGCACACCCAACCGCGCACACACACATCAGCACACACACAAAAGCAAACACCATATCAAACACAAAAACAAACACAAAATCAAAAACAACCACAAAACAAAACAAAAAAACCCTATAACAAACACAAAAACAATCACAAACAAACATACGGAATACTGAGTATCTAAAACTTATCATCGAGTACTTAGACCCGAATATTTAGAATCGAGTTCTAAGTACCGATAACTTAGTCTCTAATACTTAGTACCGAATACCTAGAATCGAGTACGGAGTATCGAGTACTTGGTATCGAATAATAAGTATCGAGTAATTAGTATCGAGTAATAAGTATCGAGTACTTAGAATCGAGTACTGAGTATCAAATACTGAGTATCGACTACTTAATATCGAATTCTTAGTATGGAGTACTTAGCATCGAGTACTGAGTATCGAGAACTTGGTATTGAGTTCTTAATTTTGAGTATCAAATATAGAGTATCGAGTACTTAATATCGAGAACTTAGTATCGAATGCTTAGAATCGAGTACTATTATCGATAACTGAGTACCGAGTTTTGAATATGGAGTATAAAGTATCGCACAACCGCAAGAATGTGAAGGGCGGAGCATATCGTATACAACATGTTTCACATCAAATTCCCGTGAGTGTTATAGCCGAATTTCACTATAGCAAATATGTACATATTGTGACATTTTACCACATATCAAAAAATATGTAACATTTTTTCCATAGGAAAAAAATGTACATATTTAATATATGTGTCCAACCGACTGAGAAAATGTAGAAGCATTGTAGCCTAGTGGGAAGACTATTTTTTTCATACGCCGAGGTTGAATGTTCAAGTCCCCGTGGTGGCATATTTTTTTTTATTATTTATTTTATTTAAAATGCTTTTAGCATTGTTTATATTTTTTAAAATGCTGCGTGGAATAAAAATCCTTTGAGGTACATCGGTTAAATTTACTCAGCCTTTTAATGAACCTATCATATAGGAGACGCTCAGTCGATTGGACACATATATTAAATATGTAAATTTTTTTCCGATGGAAAAAAAGATAGATAGATGGTTAGTTCCTTCTGGTAATCAGGATTATTTATCGATCCGCCAAAGGAATGGTAAAGATCAGATGAACGGTTGTCGAGTTATAAGGAAAACAAAAAATTGTGGGCAGCACCGGTCGGTGATGGGCAGCACTTCATACATAGGTGCAGAGTGTGTTATAGTCGGGCTTGGCCGACTTTCTTTCTTGTTTTTTTTTTTTTTTTTTTTTTATTTAATATCCCAATGTCACAAGACATCAAGCTTATAAATTAAGTCATTGGTCACAAAATTAAGTCATTGTTCACAAGTGTTTCAAGTTTATTTAAACTTCGGCACAGACGACTTTAGCTTTTCTTTCTCGTTAGACATGATATATTCATATTTTATTTACAATAAAATATATGCATATATATAAGTCGGTGGTATGGGCGTACAACCACGCCCAATTTTTTCAGAATTATTTTATATTATTGTTATAGGCTTACAGTTTAAATTATAGACCTGGAAGACACTATTCTTGTCGCGTACTTCCATACAAGTCCGACAAGTTTGCGGTGGTTTAAGAACACCCTGAACCGATCCATTCAATATTCCCGTGCTGATTCAATCACCGTTTTTGCAAGTTCCGAGAAAATATTTTATTGTATAATGTCTATTTTAACCAAAAACGACATACTTTTTTCAAAAATTGATTTTAAGCACTTTTACACGAGACTTGTCGCATGGTATAATTTTGTGTACTCTATACCTATGATACAAAGAGTATATTAAGTTTGTGCAAAAGTTTGTAACAGGCAGAAGGATGCGTCTCCGATTCTATAAACTATTTATGGGGCGTTCCAAGCAAAAAAAAAAATGATTTTCTGACTTGGATGACTCCGACTTGGATGATAATTGGTTTACTATGAGAAAATCTTAACCCCAAAATTTGAGCTTTTATGCGGAAGTTCTACGCTTAAAAGGGAAACATTATGAATTTAAAAAATTTAAAATAACTCGAAAACGGTTTAAGATAGAGTTTTGAATATTTTTTAAATGTTAATGTTAAAAAAGCCCTTTTAAAAAACTTTGCAAATTTTTTTTTCAAAATTCTTAAAAAAAAAAAAAAATAGATTTCTTAAAAAAACCTAGTCCGGCAAAAAAGACCCATCCTTCAAAAATGTTGAAAAAATATATATAAAATCCGCATCTTTTCCAAAACAATTTGCGTGGCTGAACATGTCGGTAACTTGAACATTGAGGAAGTTATAGCCATTTGTTCATTGAATCTCAAAAAAAAGATCTATATGGAGAATTTCGAAAAATTGCTAATAAATTGAATTTTTGTTTCTTTATTTACGCAAACATCTGTTTTGAGCTATTGAATAAAATTTTTGGACCCAGAAAAAACGCTTTGGCTTTAAAGCTTTCAGAAAGATCCCTCGCACTTTGCTGCACTGGTGTTTGATTTTGCTGCCCACCACTGGTTTAGATTATCATTGTATAATGTAAAATGGCTTGACACAGTCCCATGAGACCAAAGCCGGGCTCCTCTCAATCTCTTGGCTTGTGTGCTTCTAATTTTCGCACTCATTAAGATGGGTTAAAAGAGGTGAAGAACATCGCGATAGAAAGATTTTCAATCGGATTCTCAGCCGTAAGTGAACAAGCTGAAACGAAATATCAGATAGCTTAGCAAAAAATCTAGAAACTTGAAAGTTCCGTGCAAAAACTACACACGTTATTACATTTTTTTAAATATGGAAAGAACTTAGCAGTTCAGTATGTAGGGATGTCTGTCCATTAGGGGCGTCTAAACCACTAAACTGATCTTTACGAAGTTTTGAAATTACGGATAATTACGGGTTCGAACTGGTTTAAAAGTGACTCAAAGCCATATTTCAAAGTACCTTAAGCAATGGACTTGCAAATCGGTATATATCTTAGTAATATGACGTGGAGATTTTACTGGTTTATAAGTTATTTAAGCTAAGATCTTACAATTTGGTGTGTGGGCTGGGACTATGGAGTTAGACATTCAAAAGTGGTTAAGATCGAAACCTTTCGATTGGAAAATTAATCTTTAGTTTAACAATGTGAGTGTTAGACGATTTACAATCTCAGAATTTATTTAAGCTATGCACTGGACATTTGGTGTAAGGTCTAAAAAATTTGTAGTTTTCCCATTTCATTCTTTTAATATTCAAAATTCAATGGTGTATACGAAATTCACTAGATATTTTTTGGTAACGGGTATATCGAAGTCGTGCAGGGGCCGACTAAAGCTCGTTTGGTCCTGCTGGTGTAAGACCCTGTCTGGGAGGATCAAACCAGCCGGAATTTAATCCAAAAAAATATATTTTAAGTCTTTTCTCTTTATCATGTGTAATACTATATTGATGTATGTGAGTGTCCCCATGTCCATCCATAACCTACAAAAAAACAAGCACACATTTCTAATTTTAGCATCGTATGCTAAGCCCAGGTACGGCTGCTGCTGCTGTAGCTACTCCGGCAATAAAAATCAATAAAATTAAGCTCAGTGTTGCCACTTGGCTTCAATTGCGGCAGGAGGGAGGGGGTGAAATTGGTGGTGCGTTATGTGGCTGCTTGAAGGGGGGTGGGTTAAATGTGGTGGTGCTTCCCCATATAGGGGTGTCTACCCTCAGGCTCAGCTGACTGCGTTACAGTTACGTTGGCAGCTGTTTGATAACGGTCAAAACAGACGCACACAGACGCAGACGCTTGGTTGCCCGGGCCAGGCGTTACATAAAGCTATGTAACTCCCTTGTATCCCACATATCCGTGTCAGTTTCAGCTTCGTTCCATGACGTGAGCAAGCGCACGGCTTATAAATGCCTATCATTTCATTATCTCGAAGGACATTTGATGCGTGGGCGTATTGTACGCTGCTGTTTATTTCGTCTTATCAAACAAACGGCAATGGGGCGTTGGCGCTGCTGCTGCTTCTGCCCTGGCAACAAACATTAGGTAGACCTTCAGCATTTGTCCTTTGCTGTTGTTGCAGCACAGTTGCCAGGCACTGGGCACCTGTTGTGCCCCAGAAAACTTAGGCATACATATTTTGTACATATGTAAGGGGAGATATATGTACATAAGGAACACGCGCCATGAATATGTTATCGATAACCACAAAGAGCGCGCGCTCTTTAATCGGCTTTAAGTCAATGACACGGTTAGATTTTGTTGGTGTTTTTATCAAATTTCGGCAAAATGCTCTTGTTTCAATTATATTGGACAAGCAAAGCGAGAACCGCTTGTTTAAACAAATTTGCTTGTGCACTTGTGTGTGTCTGTATGTATGCACACGTATAAGTGTATAATTATCTGCTAAAAGTTCTGCAACAAGTGCATATGACTCACAGACAGACGACATCGTTGAAGCAATAACAGGAATAACGGGCAGCGGCGGCATCTGCGTTTATTTTGTGTTTGTTTTTCATCATATCTATATGTTTGTATGAATGTATAAGTATCTAGTATAGCTAACAAAATGCGTTGCAATTTGATAAACAAACCATTGGACCAAGTGTCACCTAGCGCATAGACATTTGAGAGACAGCCAGAGAGAGAGAGAGCCAGAGAAAAAACAGCTTAAGGTTATCAACACAAATAATAAACAACAATAAATTCGAAATGAAATATAAAAAAATGTGACGAACTGATTTGACCGCCATTGCAAATGACGCCGTAGGCCAAAAAGGCGCTCTAAACTAATCTGTGAAGAGGGACCAAAATATAAACATGTAGGTGTTTTCGAAAATGCGTAGAAATCTAGTGTACGAGGGCAGCTTGGCAAGTCAGTGATTGTTGTTTTTTAGCCGGCTTGAGATTGAAATAGTTATGTTTTCTCATAATATTGAAACCAAGGAACACACAACACTTCAAAGAAATCTGCACCTTTTTACGGATGTTTCAAGAACCTTCCTCTTTTCCACCAAAATTCAGCTTTTTATCAACCTTAATCTCGCTTGGGTGCCTGAACACTACAACATTGAAGGCAACGAGATGGCCGACCACCTCGCTAGAGTTGGCACTACCACTCAGCTCCTACCATAAGAGCCACATAGGGGTGCCACCTTTAAACTACAATCAAAAGAAACCACCTATCGAATAGGCATGAATGGATGGGAAACGATTCACACATGTGAAATATCTCGGCTTTCGTGGACAAATCTGAATATTAACGAAAGTGAATGCTCAATATGTTGTTTGCTGCCGCAGTAGCAGCTGAAAGCATCGCTGCAAAGAACTTTGTTTTGTTTATAACTTGACTATAGTTCATCCGATCCTTACCATTTCGTTGTATGTCCAAAACATTTCGAACCTCTCTTAGCATCTCTAAGATCTGTTTGTTCATACGGACGGACAGACTGACATGGCTATATCTACTCGGCTGTTGATGCTGATCAAGAATATATATACTTTATAGGGTCGCAGATGTTTCCTTCTGTCTGTTAAATACTTTTGCACAAACTCAATATATACTCTATGTTCCTCTGGGGGCCGGGTGGGTCAGCGGCTAGTGTGCGCGACCGCTGTGCAAGAGGTCGTGTGTTCGATCCCTCCTCGGAACATCTAATGAAAAGTTTTTTTTTTGAATAAACTTTACACCCGGTCACCACTCTTTGCTGTTGGCGCCAGCTTTGTAGTAATTAGCCATGCAAAAGCTTCTCAAACTGCCGTTCGGATTCGGCGTTAAACTGAAGGTCCCTTTCTCTTGTGCGAAAATTAAAAGCGCACAAGCCAAGATGAGAGGAGCTCGGCTTTGGTCCTTTGGGACTGTGTAAATCCATTTTACACACACCTCTGGTAAAGAGAATAAAAACAAGGGAGTTACACCGTCAAGAAAGAGAGAGCATTTCCCTACTAGTAGAGGCCCTGACTGGACACTGCCTAATATGAAGACACGCCGCTTGACAGGCTTGTTATCAGACACAATGACTTCTGTAGAAGCAGCAATTAAGTTGATGAAGAGGAGAGTGTACAATAACTCTTTTGTCACTGGCCAGCTTTCAGCAGAAGGCGACTCACAGTTTTGGGTCGTTCTTTCCTAATCGATCTGTCAGACATTTCTGAACGGAGCATCTAAATGCTAGTATCTAAATGGTTTAACAGGGTCGACCCTTCCTATACGACTACTTACATCGCAGAAAGAGTTATATGGTTACAAAACGGGTCTTCATTGGCCTAAGTGGAGAAATGGAATCTTCACAATTCAACCATTGCAACGCAACCTATCCTAACATCAGCCTTGCTCTCAATTCCACTTAAACGGAATTTTTTTGGGAAGATGAATTGATTTGAATGTATTCTCAAAGGCACTACGCAGCTGCGGTTTGAGAATGATTATGGCCCTGCCAACTCGTTTTTTTTTCAGATTTCGGAATCTGATTTCATAGTTATGAGAGGTGCTTACGATAATTGTGCACATTATTAAAAATGAAAAATTGAGTTAAAGAAGACCAAATATCAACCTTAGAAGCTCTATTCAGCGGGTAAAAATTCAAAAAGCTCCGAATCTTCTTGCACAATTTTCAGAGGTGCTTACGAGAATTGACCAGACAATAAACTTGTGCTCCACTTTCAGTCTACTCAATGCCAGAATTGGTGGTCTCAGTGGTGTATGTATTTGTGTTGCCTTTGACCTCTGCAATCCACTTACACAGGCCTGTCGACAGGGGAGGGGGAACGGAGGGTGTCCACCCGGGCCTGGGCTTCTGAGAGGGGCCCTGATCCCGGTTTTTTTTTGTCGAAAACTTAAATAAACTATGTACAACAAGAGAAAACCACCCGGGCCCGGAGTCCCCTTTCAACGGTCCTGCACCAACGCATACCCTGTCTGAGGACCATTACTCTGTGTCTGTGACCATTACTCTTGAATAAATGAATGAGCTGGCATTACGTCGATCCTTCATGTTCCAACCAATTACGGGCTAATTTGCTGGTGTGTTTTGGGTCGTTATCTTGTTGGAATACCCATTTTAGGGGCCTTTTCCCAAGTAGCATAACATTTTTTTAAATGCCCAAGTACATAATTTCATCAATAGTTCATAATGATATAATCAGTAATATTATAGATAGGACGAAAGCCACTGTGTGAACTAGTAAGGGCTCCTATAGTCGAGTGCCCCGACGGACATACAAAAATGTTTCCCTCACCTGTTATATAAATTTGCACACAGGCCCGGCGGAAGGGAAATGCGGGCCCGGGGGCTACAACGCACGGGCCCCCATTTTTAAACTCTGTACCAGAGGTACACAGAGTATATTAAGTTTGTGCAAAAGTATGTAACAGCGAGAAGGAAGCATCTCCGATTTATCCATGTCCGTCTATCCGGCCGTCTGTCCTCATGAACAAACAGATCTCAGAGATGATAAGAGATAAAGGTTCGACATATATGAGACAAGAACTTCTTCAACTTGCAGATCAAGTTTATTTTCAGTTTTTGCCCGTTTCCGCACGAAAAAACGTTATATCTCCCACAGCTTTATAGATAAATGGTTCGTGCCTTCTACGCATATTAAGTTATCAGCCTTATTTATCGATCCGCCACAGGAATGGTAAATATCGGATGAACAATAGTCTAGTTAAAAGAAAACAAACAATTATGCTGGGCAGCTCCGGCCGCAACGGCGATGGGCAGCACTTCACACACCTTAACATAAGGATCGACCGACTTTTCTACTTGATTTTTTTATTTTTTCTACCTTAGAGTTACTACGGTTAGAAAATCAAATATTCACCGTACTTATCAAACTGACCTCTCATTTCTCTTCGCTCTATGTGTCATCGATTGATTGTAGCCATCCTTCTTTCTGATAAGAGTGGGTGGAGCATATGCTTCCATAGTTGGTTAAATTGTGGCCATATGTTTTATATTTGCACGTCAATTCAGTTGGTGCAATCAATAGGAAAATAATTATAGCAAATCTCGGTTTAGTCACTGAACGCGTCAATCAGTGCTTAAGGGGCTCCCCAAGTGATGTGACACAGTTACGCACTTAAATGATTTAATTGAGGAATAAAGAGTGTGCTCTCGATTTGTTTGCATCTGGCACAAGTTGAACGGTTGGCTCACACAGCAAGTCACCTGTGCGACATTATTATGCATTTGTTGTTGATTAGGTAAATGTCGAGTTTATGCTTCTAATTGTTGTTGTCTTGATAAGATAAGCTATGTGCGCACTACCAAACACACAAATGTGTTCTGGGGCTTACCCTCTGTACACCAATAACCTACTTAAAATATGCGTCATTGTCGCGCATAGCACTGAGTTGCATATAAATATTAATGTTTTAATAATAATAATTTATTTTGCTTGTTTCGTCTGGGTTTACTCACATTGCTTGAACTGGTTTCAATGCAAATTTTGTTTTAATTTATGAAAAGCTAAATTGTTTTGTTTTTGGGACTTGGGTTGCTCCCACTTGAAGTGTGTATATCATAGCCGCCATATATGCCCGAAAAAAGGCATAAGAATCGGTTTGAAGTGGGTAAAATAAAGCTAAGTTCAAACAGGGAAATAATTTGGACAAATTTCGGTACAAATTTGGCTAAATAAGCCTAAATGGTGCACTTTTTGGCCATATTTGAGAAAATTATTTGTAAATGGAACCATAGCTTTAATTATTTAGTCATTCAACATCTGCCATCATGGCAATTTAGCAAAATGTTAATCGAAATTGGGCCAAATTATTTGCCTGTGTTTACTTAGCTTAAGTCAAATTTCGTTTACACTTTTCCGCTGGATTTTTACAAATTAGAAAATCTATCTTCAAAGTTACAATTCCAGTTTTAAATAATCGTACATTTGTATACCCTTAAATTGTTCGGATGTTTGTAAGGCATAGAAGGAAGCATTTCTGACCACATAAACATGTACAGCGGTGTACCAGAAATCTCTTCCAACTCAAAATCAATCCTCGGTGTCCTATAAATATCTTTCGGTTGGTTACAAAACTGTAGTGATTTGGGTAGAAATTTTGCTAAATTCACTGCTAAAACTATTTTGATAAGCAAAATTAGTTTTGGAAATGTAAACTACATTATTTTACTGGATAGGCTGCATCAAATAAATAACATGTTTAATTTGATTTAATATTGAAATTTGCTTTTAATAATTTTTTGCAAAACCAACCGAAGTCTGCCATATCAACCAAATCCGTCGTTCCACTGGCGCCATCTACCGGCCTCACTAGCGCCACATGGGAAATCCAACATCAACAAACGTGACAAGGATTGGCAAATTCTGCTTTATGTCAAAGTAAAGTAAAATCGGCTTGTCAAGATGACAACAGCCCCAAGGGGCCAAAGCCGAGCCTCTCTCAATCTCTTGGCTTGTGCGCTTCTAATTTTAGCACAAGAGAAAGGCACCTACAGTTTAACGCCGAATCTGAACTGCAGTTTTTGAGAGGCTTTTCATGGCTAATTACTGCAATGCTGGCGCCAACAGCCAGAGGTGTGGCCGGGTGTGAAGTTTTATTCAAAGAAAAAACTTTTCATTAGATGTTCCGAGGCGGGATCGAACCCACGACCTCATGCTCAGCAGTCGCGCACACTAACCGCTGAGCCACCCCGGCCACTATTGACGCGCAAATATTTTTAAATTTTTATACTCTACCAGAGGCACACAGAGTATATTAATTTTGTGCATAAGTAAATAACTGGCAGAAGGAAGCATCTCCGACCCTATAAAGTATATATATTATTGATCAGCACCAAAAGCTGAGTCGATCTAGCCATGTCCGCTTGTCCGTCCGTCTGTCTTTCCGTATGAACAAACAGATCTCAGAGATGGTAAGAGATAGAGGTTTGACATGTATGGGATATATGCTTCTTATACTTGCAGGCAGATCAAGTTTATTTTCAATTTTTGCCACGCCCCCCACTTCATCCATAATTTTCCGGGAATTTTCTCACATGTTCCATAATTATTTCGCATACTTTTCTTACGACCAAGTTTTAAGTCAATTGCATACTTTGCTTACAAACCGGATGTCAAGCCAATCGGTTAAAAAATAGTTTAGTTCATGATGAATTTTCCGTGAGTTTTCCCACCCTGAAGAGGTCCTTGTGGTCCGATTTGCCGAAATTGGAGAAATATGTGTCCAATTATTTCCTGTACTCTGCTTTTAAACCGAGTTTGAAATCAATCGGATAAAAAAAAAAGTTTCCCAAACCAACTTTTCAGTCGATTTTCCCCTCTTAGTACCGTTTTCTCATGTTTTTGTTTTTTGCAAATCAGGAACATGAGGAAACGGCCCTTAGTGCCCAATTTCACCACGAACGGAAACAACTGTCCAAATTACAGCTTAGTTTGCCAATGAATTCGAATTTGATCGATAGGAATTGAAAACGATTCTAATGTTCGGTTGAAATAGTAAAACATCAACACAGTTGATTTCGACCCAAAACACAGCCTGCAATACCAGGTTCACCCAACCAAGAACCCAATTTTCCAATATTTTAACTCTTTATATCTAATCCTTCTTATTTTGTCCCCTTGCAGACTATGATCCTAAGGTGGTGGAACAAAAAGAGCAGGCTCAGCCTGCATGTTTGCCACTAAGCTATGTCCTGCGTTTCATTTCGGAAGATACCCGCAAGGAGGCTTCCACATTTTTGTCCCATCCAACGACAACAACCACCAGCACTGGAACCAATACCGGCGGCGGTCATGGCACGGGGAATGTGGAGCTCAAACGAAAATTGGCTATTAAGCATCATAGTTACAGCATGTCCTCATCCAATCGCAGCAATACGCCCACAGGTAAGTTGGCCATTCTACTGAGTTTTAATGAATGTTGGATTGAGCTTTGAATTTTAGGTAGCGAAATGGATGAAGATGAAATGGTTGTCACCGAATCGGAAGACAGCAATGATTCCTGGACCACCGAAGAGTTTAGCTCAGAGTTTATCATGCGCTATGGCAGTAGGTTAGTAGGACTGAGCATTTACCTCGATTGAGTAATCTATTTTGTTGTTCCGATCCCCAAGGCATTCTGGAGGCGGTAGCAATGGCACGCCAGGCAATGAGAAACCATTCGCCTGTCCTGTACCTGGCTGCAAGAAGCGCTACAAGAATGTGAATGGCATTAAATATCATTCGAAGAATGGCCACAAGAAGGATGGCAGGTGAGTGAAATTGGGGATGAGTGGTCTTTTTTTTTCTAGCTAAACCTCCCATATTTTTACCTACAGAGTTCGCAAGGGTTACAAGTGTCATTGCGGCAAGAGCTACAAGACGGCACAGGGCTTGAAGAATCATGCGCTGCTTACCCACAACACACAGCCGGAGAGTGTGTTGACCACTCAGCAGGTGGCGAATGCAGCGGCTGCAGCAGCGGCCATTATTCCAAACGCCAATCCGCCAACAGCCACGCCACACACGCCCATTCTCATGCAGCGCAGCAACTCGCCTTCACAGTCGCTGGGCTCGCTGAGTCCGTCAAGCATAAGCAACATGTCGAGCAGCGCCAGCAGTTGTCATGGGGGCAGTAGTTTGTCCAGTAGCAACAACAATGCCGGCAACAACATGTTGCAGCAGTTGACTGTGACAAATGTTCCAACTCAGCAGCAGCAGCAGCAACACCAGCAGAATGGCAGCTCAGCAACAGGTAACAGCAACAACAACAATTTAATGCGCAGCACACTCGGTCTAGTATCCATTAAAACCAGCAACAGCATTAGCAACAACAGCAATAATGCCAAGTCTGTTAGCAATTTAATGGCGGCCAATGCCACGGCTAATAAAATACTCAAATTGGCCACAAATGTGGCCAATGGTGGAACAACGACAAATAGCAACAACAGCAACAAAATGCCGCTGCCCAATTTGGTAAATCTGGGCATACTCACACCCGCAACTTCACCCACCAAAAACACACAAACGCTGACCTTTACCACAACTAACAATCAGCAGCAACAGCTCCAACAACATAAGCCAAAAACCAACATACTGTTGCTACAACAGGAGACAACTGCCACAGTTCAGGCACAACCACAGCAGCAACCCCCTACACAAACACATGTCTTGCCCATCAGTCCCACGAGCAGCCTCAGTGGCAACAGCAGTAAAAGCAGCTCACCCACACCCCAACCCCATAGCCAGCAGCAAAAACTTACAGCTATGCTGGTGGAGCCCATGGAGACAGATGAACAAACGCCAAGTGATATGACAGCAGCAGCAGCAGTAGCCTCTATCTCCACCGAGGCCATCGAAGATAAGCTGGTTACCGTGTCTGTGGCAGCCGTTGAAGTGGTCGGCGCTGGCGTCGTCAACTCTGAAACGTAGCCTATACTCAAACAGCTATTAATGCATCGCAAATTGACGCTAGAACTTGGTCCATGATTTTTTATGTGTATACGATCAAAAGAAAGAAAAAACACACCCTCTCACACACACACACACACTGTCCAAACATTCTCGAACTTTATATAATAGAATTTTAATTTTAGATTGGTGAATTGGATTGGATAGATCAGAGAATTTCAGAAATTCCATTAGCAATCAACAAAAATCAGCTTGGGGTGAGAGAACTTTGCAGACAATCTGTATGAAGTGTGAATGGTTGTGTTCGATTGCTAGGATTGAAAAATCTAACAAGCAACTGTTTCCAATCTGAAACGCGTGCGCCTTAGTCTAATGAAACTTCCCAGAACTGCAAATTTACAGTACGGAGTCTAGCACCTATTTTACAATTCACAACCCTGTATACTTTTCTATTATCTTGACTGTTTTGTGGGCTGCTTGCTTTTGAAACTTGTTACTGGTAATCGAAGAACGCTTTTCGGGCTTTAATCCTTCCACAACCTGACCACAAAACGATACACATTTTTAAATAGAAAGCGCTGTTGTTCTACGACTTGATGCTATTGAAACCAACAAAACGACAAACCCTTTTTTGAAGCTTAAATCAGCGGTGGGCAACCGATGGCCCTCACAGTTATTCTGCCTTAAAAGCAATGCGAAATTAAATTCTTGACAAAATACGGGCACAAAAATCTGCCAACCTTCGGTTTGATTTTGGATCCTACCGCTAGTTTAGATGGTCAAAGCATTGATATCATTGCAAATTTCATATGACACTTCCGTTTTAAAGTATTCCGAAAGTGATCTGTAATTGTAGATGTAGAATTTTTGTGTCTGAAAATGAAGAATGTCCGGTCCTCAGTGAAAGTTTGGGTTGACTGTTATTTACGAACTTTAATGTAAATTTTACGTTATACCCAATTGAACAAAAGCCAGGAACTCTGCATAGAACATCATAAAAAGACATCGGGGCCTTCAACAGAATTTGTTCGAACCGGGAATACCAACCTTTATTCACTGTGAACCAAACCTGAAAACGAAAATTAGTCTGTTCTGAACCCAAGACTCAAAATAGTCTGATAAAATGATTTGAGATATTGATTGATCGCAAAAGCAAGAAGTTCAGCCACGCATTGGTAATGCAATACTTAAATATACTTTTAATATCACTTTCAGAAGATAACGATTTAGTGATCTTATCTGAGCCATCGAACTTATCAAGTCCTAATCGACTCGAGTGTAAATTGTAATGAAATTTGTATATTTAGCAAATTAATTGGTAAAAAAGTAAGCTAAACCAAAAAAGCTAAAGTTAAAAATTTCAAACATTAACCATTGAAGTTTTAGTACCTGCTACAAAAGCTCGACCCAGAGCACAATGGTTTGGTATGAACCTTGATTCGCATTTTATTTTCGATATAAATGATTTACCGATCTATTAAATAACCATTATTTTAACGGTAAAATTTATGAGAAAAATTTGTTGACTTGTCGATTCTTAATGATTAAAGATAATTTTTCAAAACGAAAAGAGATAATTACTAGAAAAAAGGAAGAAAATGAACTAGGAACAAAGAACGAGGGAACAACTGAACTATTGGAATAGACTAGCGGTTGGCCACAAAATCTAAAGGAAGGGCGCAGCAATAATTCAATTGGAAATCAGTTCAACAAAATACAAAACTTACTTGTGATGGTTGTTAAGTTCAAAACTCTTTTTATGTCTCACTGACGCTTAAGGGAACTTTCTTTGTGTTGAGTGGAAAGGGACGTAATGATTATTCCTATTCCTGAACTTGACTTAGACCTGAGACTTTAATCAATTCAATAACTAGTTTAGGGTTAGAAGTCAGCAAAATGTTCAGTTAGCAATTCAATTGATTCCCTTAGCAAGAATTGGCCCAAAAAATGAGGGAGACAGATTAAATGAAATGGCTAATAAAATATAAATGGCCACAAAATAACATTTATTGATCGTTTTTGACAAATCAATAGACAATTTTCAATAGAGGATTCTCTTAAAAGGATCTTATGGTTTCTTGATGAAGTGCAACAACTTTGATAAGGGTACAGTAGGAACCAGTAAGGGGTTAGGTTCCATAATTCAAGGTTGGAATCCGATTAATCGTACATTTCGTAACTTCTATGATAAATTTTAGCTGCGGGGTTTGACCTGTTTTCCGCGCAGCTATTGTATCATGCTAATCAAGTCACTTGCTCACCAGAAGTCCCAGCTTTTTTCGATAAATATCAAAAATTCGTCTTTTCAGCCCCGGGGCTCGATAATTTTTCACTCAAATATCACTCTTGGAAAGCTAACCCCCCTTCCCTGATGTAGAATATCCTACGGAGTAGTAGAGCTGTTTTTTTTTTTTTTTGATTGCAGTTCTTGGGTTTTACAGTTCTCTGATCCATCCAACTTTTCCCTCACTCTCTTAGTAAGAGGCCTTCGCTGGCCAGAAAGTCGCTCACCAAAACACCACCAACAATTGGAAAACATTTTGTAGACTGCTATTTAGTTTGCTTAATTTGGTTTACGAATCGCATTGATTGTGCAATATAAATTTTTTATGTATAATTTAACTTTAACTCTTAATTAACGGCTGATCTCCTCTTTTTAATTTTAATTTAGACGAAGCATGCGACGACGAAACATTAAAATGTAATAAAAAAGAAACATTTGAAATTAATTTCCATTTAATCACCTTTTTTACTACAACAAAAAGTATTATTAATATTTTAAGCTTTAGAAAAATGAAACTAATTTAAGCGTAAACTCTAAGAGAAAATGTTTTAAAAAGAAAAACAAACAAAAAAAGTGAAATACTTTTTATTTAGTGCAATATTTTGATTTACTTTTAGTTTCCTCCTTCTTTTTTATTTTTGGTTTTTATATTTTTTTGTTACTTCTTTTTCCTTTTCTCTCTACTTATTGCAGAAACCTCTTACTCCTGCTTATACAACAACAACATCAACAGCAGCAGTGACAGCAACAGCATCGTCAAACGGCCCACAGCAGCAGCAGCAGCAGTTACCGCAACGACGCCCCCCACCAAAACGGCAGCAGCAGCAGCAACCATGCAGATTTCGCCCACATTTATTGAGCACAAATATTCCGCCCTGGCCATCAAAGAGAAATTCTTTTCCAATCTGCGTGCAGCCAAAACAGTGGCGGCGAACGCTAATTCCAATGGCAGCGAACATATTGAGTTGGCCAATGCACCTGGTGGGGGACTGCGAACTGTTGCTGCTGTGGGTGGCCAAATGTGTGCACTTCACATACAACAAAATCAAAATCTCTACAAGAAAACTATCAATTGAACTGACACAGAGAAAAAGAGAGAGAGAGAGAGTTGGCTGTGATTTAAATAAAAAGGCAGAGCAAGAGGATTCCTCAATAAGGCAGAGGAGAGAAGCCATTATAAAAACTGAAATCTACAAATTCCATGCATTTCGCAAACTATCAAAATATCACACACTTACATAATTAATCTCAAACCAGAATTGTGTACATAACTGGACCTTCCCCCCACCCCCTACCCGCCTCTAGAAAACTGCTTTAGATAATTCCTAAAAACAAAAAAAAAAAACAAACAAAATTATTAACCCACACACACAAAATTTAGTAAATATATTTGAAGAACCTTCTTCGACTAGTCATTATTGTAGTTAAATTAAAAATGTTTTGATTTCTATATTCTTCAACAAAAACAAATTGGACATTTTCATAAATTAAATATAAATTAGAAAAAAAAATAATTGTTTGTAAATTTATTACAAACAAATTGTCGAATATGCAAGAGAAATGAAAAATTCAACATCAAACTAGCTAGCTAAAGATTATGGAAGCTCCCTCCCGAGAGATGCTGGAGAAACTGGAAAATGTTTCCGCTTAGTACCCAACAACAATAACTCTATGATAGTTATAGTATTATAATTGTAATTACACATAAAAATATATATATACTTATATGGTATAATTAATTTATAAACTTTGTGGGATAACTTGTTTATTTATGTATGTGCGTGTGTGCGTAATTGTACAAATTTATGTGTATTTGTAATAATTGTATAATTGAAAACGTTTTGATCGTCCTTAAATGTAAAATCTGCAACGCAAAATATATATATAATGAAAGTATTTATGCATGCATCAAGAAATTGGGTTCCTTATCTCTGCATGAAATGAAAATGATAGAACAAAAAAATAAATAATTGAAAAAGAAATAAAAGGGTTCGTAAATTTCAATCTGAATACAAGCTCCATTGACTACGTTTATGACATAAAATTTAAGTTTGCTTTAAAAATTTGTAAAATATTTGAAAATTCGCAAATCAATTTTGATGCACAGATCTTAATTGATCTTTATAATCAATGGCAAACATACTCAAAAACAGCTCATTAAATTGTTTGCTTTGCAATACCAATTCTATAAAAAAGGAAAAAACACTTGGCTTTGTCCTTGTCTAATCACAAATAAAAAAAAATTGAGGGAAACATAATTTCCTTACCCTTGGAGAATGCCTAAGACACAATCAGCTGTATGAATGCGGGTGTCCTTGCGACGAACAAAACTAGTAAGCAATAGAAACAGCTGATTGTGTCTAAAGCATTCCTCAAATGGTGAGAAAAATTATATGAACACTGGCACTTCAGTCCCTTTATCCTTTACCCGACCAGCAGCAGTTGGAAGCAGCAGGAAACATTTACTCATTTGATACAAAATAATAGCATCTTATGATGAATGGGCTCTAACCCTAGGCTACACCAGGACACATACTACGTTTATATAGCTTACACCAAATTGATCATGATTAATGCCCCTTAAAGTATGCAAACTTTCTTTGACATAGATATTTACTACGTTTATGCTATGAAATTCACGGTTTTTTCGATTTGCCAAATCAAATTTGTTTCTGTCTATGCAACTTTTGTAAATACACAAATTGACCTGCACACATATGAGAATCAAAAGGTCTGGCAACAACAACGCAACGTTGAGTTAACTGAGCCACAGCATTTCGTGAATTGAAAACGAATTCACAGTCAACTTTGGTGTGTAAGTTGAATTCAAGAAATGGTGTTTATGCACACACTTTCGGACACATTTCATGAAATGATTTTGCAAAACAAGCATAGCATAAACGTAGTAATTGATAAGTAGTCAGTTAATGCAGCTATATTATCCGTACTTTATATTCTCTCAGAATATGTAGATCAGGGGTGCCCAAGTCAACTTAACGCGCGCGTAGCCACCAACAAGCAACAACGACCACAAGAAAACGAAAGATAAAACCGGTTATTCCTTTTGATGAGTATGTGTGCTTGTGGTTCCCTGACCCAAACCCTGCAAACATTTTGTCGTGTTGCTTATCTCTCTCTTCAAAGGGAGAGTTCGGCGATGGTGGTTTGATTAGATAATTTGGGGATAGTTTGGCGATTTACACAAACAAGTTACATTAGGTATCGCATTTTCATCATTCAAGGGATAAAAAAGCTATATGTGGTATCGCATTATTTTCTTCCAATCGGGAAATTGGCGAAACATCACTAAGCAGGACCGAATTTTAGCTGCCCCTTTTATATTAAGAGACAACGGAATAAAAACTTGAGAACTACAAGTGGTGTTATCTTTGGAATATGCCAGAAATAAATTGGTGAATACTTTTAGGCAATTCAATATAAGTAGTATCTTAGCCGTGTAGCAAACAACGAGTGCGATAGTGCAACTGGCTGAAACGGCATTCCAATCGTCGGAATGAACCGAGGGTCGAGGGTTCAAACCCCAGTATATGTGAAAAATTTATATAATTCGTAGTTTTTCAGAATGTACTGTTAATGTTAGGAAAGAAGCGTATTCTTAAATCCAGAAAGGAAACGCATTTCTCTAACTTCTAGGAGGGAGGGAAAAAACGTTTTTTTTAGAAGTTTGTATTTTTTTTGCTTATCGCATAGAAAAAACTTTTTCCTATTTCCCAGAAGTAACGCTTTCCTATCGCCTAGAAGTTATCGCATAGTGTCATATTTCTTCACGTAGGAAAATAAGAATGCGATAATAATTCGATATCGCTAGAGTAAAGCGATACCTACCAGGCGAATCGCATTCTTAATTTTCAGTAGCAAAGCATACTTAAAAGGGCATTTAGCACGATCAATTTGGTGTGCTTAAAAGTTGTAACAACGCCTAAGGACGAAAGCATTTTTGTAGAATTGAGCATTTGACGAAAAAAAAATTCCTTAAATTTTCTGTAGTAAAAATTTTGTTTTTTTTTTAACTTTTTCATATTTATAAGTAGGCCTTCAAATAAGTGTGGAGTACTAATCGTTTTCGATTTATTTAGCTTTAAACTTCAAAAAATGTTTAAAAAATGTACAATTTTTAGAAAATTTTAAAATTCTTAAAAATTTAGTATAAAAAATAGGTGAAAGTTAACTTCCACTCGGCCGAAGTTTGTTATACCCTTGCAACCTTCATTGAAAACAAAAAAGTTTTTCTGACTAAGACAACTTTTTCGGACCTTACTTTTCTAAGGAAGCTATGTACACTATATAGATGTCCGATTTCAACCAAACTTGGCAAACTAATAATTACAAAATTTGGAGGCGATTCCGTTTAAAACAAAAAAGTTTTTTTCACTAGAACTTCTTTTTCGACCGATCATTTGTACTCCAGCTATATGCTAATGACATCCGATTTTGACAAAACTTTGTAGAATTGTGTGAAAGCATTCCAAATAAATAAATGCCAATTTTTGGGACATTTACATTGAAAACAAAAAAGGTTTTCTAACCAAAATTACTTTTCAGACTAAACTTTTTCATGACAGCTATACCATATAGATGTCCGATTTCAACCATACTTAGTGAAATCATGGGAAAGGATAGTAAACTTAGAAATAAGAACTTAGGAGGAGCTTCCATTAAAGTCAAAAAGTCTTTCTCACTAAAACTAGTTTCTCGACCGATCGTTCGTATGACAGGTATATGCTACAGTCATCCGGTCCGGCCGGTTCCGACAAATGTGCAGCGTGTTTGTACCAAAAGACCGTGCAAAGTTTGTTGAAGATAGCTTTCAAACTGACGGTGGAGATTGCATAGAAACAGACAGACGGACAGGGCTAAATCAACTTAGCTCGTCACGCTGACCAAGAATATATATACTTTATGTGGTCGGAGATGCTTTCTTCTATGCATTACAAACATTCGGAAAATTTTATAATACCCTCTGCAAGGGTATAAAAACACAGAGTCCTCTTCCGGTTTCCACTTTTAGACAAATTTGTCGAATTCGAGTTTGCTTAAGTGGTGCTTGTTTCAAACCTTTAATATTGAGTCCGTCGTATGAAAAGGCATTAAAAATTTTAATAATTGAAACAGATTACCTATTTCGTTTACCAGAAAATGCTACATGTAGCCAATTTAAATTCACTAAAGCAGGCAGGAAAACAATACATTCACATTTTGGCATTGGTGTGTGTGAGAGCAGCGCACTTAATTTCAGTAGCAACGACTGCGTCGCTGAGAAGCAAATCCCGCATCGCAGCTGCGCTTGTGTGTGTGGGAGCAGAGCTGCTTTGAGATTTTTCGTATGCACACGAGATTGGAATATGCCTGCCCCTGCACTAAAGTGAAAACCGGAACATGCCAGATAGTGATTAATATAATAAGAAGGCTAGTTTACTTTAAAATCAATGGATAGGATAGCTTTTAGAAAGCTAAAAATTCAAAAAGATCATAAACAAATATGTTTGTTCAATTTTTTCTTTAATTTCGAGACTACATCTTCATTAAAAACGAGTTTCGTTCCAAAAACGTTGTTGCTGAAATAATTCAAAAATATATCGATAGTAAAACAAGCTGCTAGATCTGTTCAATCAGGAAAAAAAATGTTCCAGACCCTGCTCTGGAGAAGATTTCGTTTGCGCAATGTATCCACCAAATCCTAAGAGTTGTCCCAATGTCCCGCCTTGCCAATTGACGTTGATGCTGTCCTCCCAAAATGAAGTGAATGCTCTCTTGTTTGTGTGTTTCCAATTGTATGTATGTGTATGTGTTTTTAATGCAGTAGTTGTGGAGAAATTCTTTTACAAACACCCCTGAGAAATCATGTATATCATAGCATAAACGTAGTCACCGTAAATTCACCTAAAAAAGGTTAAATTTCAAAACAATCAGTGCTCCAAAATACAATTTTATTAGTAGAAAATCTAATAAAATTGAATAAAATCATAAAATTTTTCAAGACTTGGCCCAACGATTCCAAATTTATAGGCCTAAATGTAAAATGTTTAGTAGCTCTTATACTGAGACTGGTACACGAATTGCTTCAATCTATTAAGATCCATTTAAAATGTATATAATTTAAAATCCTTATTTCTCTGTTTGATGAAAATCTAAGATCAATTTTACATTAAACGAATATATTAATTTCCAAAAAGGATATAAATTAATAACCAATCAAAGGGATACCAAAATCATCCAGTGTTATCATCCTGTGTAGTCCCTTATTTGGAATATGAAATGAGGCGTGTGCCAGAAATCCCAAACTTATTAAATTTCACTACAGGAACTAGTATAAGAGCTGTAGAAGAAAAACTTTTAATTGATTAGTCTTTAAAAATCTGGAATTAATAGAAACTACTGATTTATTGCTTGATGTTTACGAACCCTACCCAAAAAGAACAACAAAAATATATACAAATATTACCACATACTACCATAATTACTTACAAAATATAATAATAAGTTGCCAGCCGCCAAAAAAAAAGGATACAAAATCAACACAGCGTATTTTGCACACGCCAGCGTCAGGCAGAACCTTCTTAAGTAGACTTCTGCGTCCCCTATTTACATACAACAAACCAACATAAACTATGTATATTCAAGAGACCTCACGCTTAAGCGAACAGCTAAACAATTTTTATATTGCCCTCCCTACCCACTCCTATTTCCCGGGCAACTTTTGGAAATCAACTCAACAACTCCCCCTCCCTGTAATGAAAACAATAAAATTTCATATGTATATTTATATATATAAGACTGCTGTTATGTTCGTAAATATATTTAATATATGTATGTAAAATTAACAAAAAAAAAAAAAAAAAAAAAAACAAAACAATTCTTGATGGTAATTCTATAAATGATGAATAGTTCATATATTCATACTCTACCTATATATAATGTATTGTTAGTTTACTAAAACAAAACTATAGTTATATGTAGAGAATTAACTATAAATCATCCAGAAATCGAACTAACATTGTAACACGATCTGAAGTTTTAGAGACTTTGAAGTGAATTTGAAACGGGTTTAACATCAAGCAACCTTCAAAAGAAAACACAAGCATCATCAACCACAATTAATCAAGGAAAAATAAAATTAAAAAAAAGGTAGTAAAATATTCTCTTTTTGCTTTATGTGATCTATTACATACATACATATACATACAACTACATATACATATTATATGTATAATAAAACTGTCCTTGAAAACAAAATTCCAAATCTGACTTTTATTTTGTTTATTCTTTCAATTCCAATTTTAGAATTTTAATCAGCAGAGCTAGGGTTGCCACCTGCACGGTCCTCGACCGGCAATGCCGGGTCTAGAAGTGATCGTCAAGCCGCCGGGCCAATGAAAATTTTGCCGGGTCGCCATGTGAACTAAGTAAATTCAACTGACGCTTTAAACAAGATAATATTGTCTGTACAATGACCTACGATAAAAAAATAAATCAAAAATTGACAATACGCGTTTTAAAAAAAAGTCGAATTTACCCCAAAATTTTGGTCGTTTTTGGCCTCCAAAATTCGATTTTTGATCAAATCAAAACCGATAGGTCATACAGAGAACAAAAATCGAAGATCGGATCATTGTTTTTGAGTAATCACGACAAATCGGAAAATGTTTCGGAAAACGCGTTTAAAGATAAAATCGTCCAGCCGACGGCTTTAAATCTATAACTCAAAAACATTGGATATCGTTTGAAATTTTATAGTTATTTTTAAAGGTGTAATCTACCGAAATAGAAAAAAGAAAAATCGATTTTTTGAAATTTCACTAGCCTTAAACAAGGGGAACAGAAACCTGTATCCAATTGCAGTAAGATATTTTGACATCAAATGTGGGGTGAAAGACAGAATGATCGACTTTTACGACAATAGTAAAGAATTTTCACAAGCTATATTCGATCAACTAATGATAAGCTTTGAAAGTCGCCACCTCGAAATCAAAAAATGTAGTTCCTACTCAGCAGATAATACATCCGTGAAAGCATAATTCCGTTTATCAGAAGCTGATCTCGCAAAATTCGAAAATAATTAAAAGCACACGTTATACACAATGCTGGTAGAAATGCGTGTAAAGCTTTATAATTCGACGTGGAAACTCTGGTGTTGAAAATCATTGCTGAGTTTTCGATGAGTGCCAAATCCGTTGATGTTCTGAAGCACTGTTTCGATGATCTTGATATGTAGTGCGAAGACGTTTAGCGACAAGAGGTGACCAGATGGTTATCCCTTTTTCCATCAATTGAGCGAATTATCAAATAATGGCAGGGCTTAAAGCAATATTTATCAATGAAGGAGAAGATGAAGTGGACAAATCGATTTAGAGCTTTGTGAAAGATCAAGAGAATGAACTGAACGACGATCTTAACGAAAAATTACCGTTCCCAGAATGCTATTTATAATTCGTTCATCATTTTATGCACCAAATGCAGGAAAAGTGATGAGTACACACATTCGCAGCGTAATGACTGAATTGAGAGACGGGCTGCAAACAAGTACTTTACATCTAAAGTCAACAAAAGTCTACCTCATTTGACAAAGCATCAACGATCAAAATTTGTGAGAGAGGCACTAGTTTAACATCGAGCTCTAACATATTTGGGAAAATGGTACGATTTTGAAAACTTTACATTGGAACGCCTTTCAGTGTTAAACCTTGAAGACGATATATTAGACCTAAAACTATTTATTCGAGCGACTGAAGCGGTTAATCTTGATGTTGACGAAGACGCTGTGTACAACGAAATACTTTCTTTGGCAAACAATACCTCCCTAGTGACCTCCCTATCGACATAAAACGGGAAAATATTTTAGAAAGTTCTGACATACTTGCCCTTAATTGTTGGAAAAGTTTTATCGATCCCCATCATCAATGCCTACGTGAAGAATGTTTGGACCGATTTGAGGAATCAAGTGAGAGTCGAACTGGTGAAGGCAGAGCTTCTGGCGAAATTAAATTACTTTATGAGTTGCGAAGAATTTTTGATTCGACCGGAACAAGAGCCACTTCTTCGAAAAGCGATCACGAATGAAAATTACATGTAAAAAAAATAAATAACTGTGTACTTTTTAGCGTCGGTTTTGGCATGCGCTGTTCACATTAATGTTAATGATCTGTTATCTATACATCTATATAAAAGTGAAAGTATGTTTGTATGTTTTTCCCTTATGGGCGTCTAAGCCGCTGAACCGATCTTCACGAATTTTTCACACTAAGTTCATGTCGATCAAGAAAGTGTCATAGGCTATGTCTCATGTCTGTAAAATGGTCCAAAAACCGCGAAATTTGCAAAATT
The DNA here is from genome assembly GCA_018904265.1 of Lordiphosa collinella. Lineage (NCBI taxonomy): Eukaryota > Metazoa > Arthropoda > Insecta > Diptera > Drosophilidae > Lordiphosa > Lordiphosa collinella. The sequence goes on along the minus strand of JAEIFV010000500.1, from coordinate 24,543 downwards.
ATGCCGTTCATCCGATTGCAATGAAAATTTGGACGCTTGCCGGGAAGGTTTTTAAGTTGAAAAAATTTGCGAAAAACGGTCCAAAAACAGCGAAAATTGCAAAATTTAAGTTTTCGCTAAAACTTTGGGAAATTGATCGACGCTTGCCCGGGAAGGTTTCCAATTAGAAAAAACCGCGAAATTTGCAAAATGTTCATTTCTTATGAAACCTTGGAGAATGTTTGGACGCTTGCGCGTGAAGGATTCTGATTTGAAGAAATAGGCGGGAAATAGTCCAAAAACCGCGATAATTCCAAAACTATACCGTTCATCCGATTGCGATGATATTTTGGTCAATGGCTAGACGCTTGGCTGCGAAGGTTTCTAAGGTCCAAAAATCGCAAAATTATATCGTTCATCCGATTGCAATCAAACTTTGGGGAATGAATTGAACGCTTGCTCGGGTGGGTTTCTAAGTTGAAAAAATATGCAGAAAATTGTAAAAAAAGATAGAAGATATGGGCGGAAAATGGCCCAAGAACCGCAAAAATTGGCAAAATGTTCGATTTTGATTAAGCTTTGAGGAATGGTTGTACGCTTGCCGGAAATGGTCATAAAACCGCGAAATTTTCAAAACTATACCGTTCATCCGATTGCCATAAAACTTTTGGCAACGCTTGCCCGAGAAGGTTTCTAAGGTCCAAAAATCGCGAAATTTGCAAAATAACCTTATGACTATTTATATTACAATGCCGGCGTCGGTAAATGGAAGCTGTAGATTACTTAGATTAATATTGCGAAATTTGCAAATTTTGGATTTGATCCTGGATTATTGTGAAAATTTGATAGACGGCAATTGAAGACGGGTAAATAGAAACCCGGTCAAAAATGTACGAAATTTGCAACATATTCATGATTTTAGACTATCATGAAGACGTGTATATAGAGAAAAAGATCGAACGGTCCAAAATGTTTACACCGACATGCAGCCTACACTAGATTAAATATAATCGCTCTCTTAAGAATCATAAGTTTAATATTCATGAGTAACGAGTATATGGAAGTCGGGCAGGACCGACTTTAACTTACGCTCTCGTTCTACATGAATAAGGACAACTACACAATAATCTCCCTTTACAGGTACAATTATTCAAGTAATTGAGAAGTAATTACAATTTGTAACAATCACTGAACAATCGTAATTACAAGATACAGTTACGATTACTAAAAACTCTTAATCAGGTATTGTTTTTTGATTATCTGAAAAATGGTAGTGGGAATTTTAGTTTACAGCTCTGGTAGCCAACTACCTTAAGAACTTCGACGAGTCCCGAGGTTCTAAATCCAAATACAGGAAGCGTAAGGAGATAGTTCTGGCTCTACAGTTATTCAACCCAGTCTAAGGCTAAGGACAGCCTCGAATCAGAAAGGAACTACAATAGAGTAATAAGCCGGACCATAACTCGAATCTTCCAACTCTATAGCTCCCGAGCTTCGTTTCAAAACGTGACTTATTTCACTTTTATAAGAACTTATGACAAATTTCTGTTCATTATTTAGTAGAAGCAAGAATCAGGGCTTTCATTAAGCGCAATAATACTAATAATCAAGTCAATACATAAACGTCACTGAAAATGGAGGCACAATACTTTTGATAATCGCTACTTTGCGAAGTATTCGGAAAAGACAGACCAGAGGTCACTCAAGGCCTCGAACCTGAGGCAAGTAACCTGTTGTTCTTGACCTTGTGAGGCGAAAGAAAGCGCTGCACAATACTTTTGATAATCGCTACTTTGCGAAGTATTCGTTAAAGACAGAACAGGGGTCACTCAAGGTCTCAAACCAGAGGCAAGGAACCTGTTGTTCTTGACCTTGTGAGGCGAAAGAAAGCGCTGCGACGGAGATGGATGGGATTTAATAAAGCTGACTACCGTAGAGCTGCAGACTCACTTAGAAAGCTCCTCATTGATATTAAGGTTGGTATATCTAGAGGAAAAACTACTCTTTTATTGAACCAATGCAGGAACGAGTCTTCTCCCTATGGAAATGCACTCGCCATGTCGTTTGTTCCTAGGCTAGGTCTCATGAGGACCTAGTCGAGGAGTTTCCTAGCAACCCAAAGACCCCATTCAGTCTACCTTTCCCGGAGGATGTTGCCTCCAATCGCATTCTGAATACTGCTCTGCCGTTTTACTCGATATTAGGCAGTCGTTTGATCGCGTTTAGCATGATGGCCTGCTGTTTAAGCTAAAGTCCCTACTCCCTGAAGAACGCTGTAGTCGAGGGGCCGGCAACATAATGGACAATGTCTTTACATGGCTATGTGGCATTCCAAATAAAAACTGCTGTGATTTTGGTAGGTTAAGAATAAATATTATATAATGCACATGTATATAAATATATCTATGGGAATGTCTGCTTCATTTTCTAGCCTCCAACATGGCTATGCAGTTGCAAACCTTGTTGAGCAATGTCGAATCGTTGACAACATTTTCCTTTTTCTTCAACTCGTATAAACTATGCAGATCCCTTTGCTCAAAGGCGCAATCGGTGGCCGTCTCAAACACTCTGCGAATAAGAAAACGCATTTACAATTTTCAAGGAATCAACTTGAAGCGTCACTGAAACTTACCCAGCCCTTATATACCAATGCACCCTGCGGGAATCCCGACAGCGGGATATATATTTTAAAGCCTCGTCCTTGTTGCCTTGCTGTAGACAGACCTCAACGAATGGCTCAAAGCCAATGGGACTTTTTTTACTTTTAGCAAACTTCTCCAATTCTTCCCATCTCTGTTGCTCCGCGAGGTTAAGTATGCGGAGCCACCAATATCTACGATCGGGCACCTTGTAGTCACTTTTAATTCGCTCAGCCTCCTTTACATCGCAAATTTTTAGTAGTTGCGAGATGGTATCATGTATAGACAGGCCATTTAAGTTCGTATTATGTTTAGAGCTCAGCGTTTTTTGAAGCTTTAGCAAGCGACTGGTATCCGCACACAGCTCGGCCTCCACCGTGCAACGTCCCTGGGTGTAGGCATTGCCAATCAAAGACAAGTTCGACTCGAGACCCTCACTTTCGATGGCATTTTCGAAATGATATTCGGCAATGGCCTTCTGATCATCCGCGGAGTTATAGATGCCATAGAGGGCAGCACGATTGGATTCTCGCATTATCTTTTTGTACATATTCAAGGCCAGAGGATGCTCGCTTATGGTCATCTAGGAAAGGAAAGAGTTAGAGTCACGTTGAACTGACGTGAACGTGAGCTTACGTGCAAATTGGACAGCATCATATTTTTCTTGATCTCAAGTAAAACAGTGGTAATTAACTCAGTGTCTCCGGATTGCGTGGCACTGGCCACAGCACGGTCAAATTTGCCCATCTTAAGCAGCAGTGGGACTTGAAGCGAAGCACGCGGTTCCAGTTCCAGCAGTTTAATGGCCAACTCATCGCGCCCACTTTCATGTGCCTTTTCGGCTATGTTACAAAACGAAATGCCCTCCACCGAAGGATTTTTGAATTTCTCGGTTATTTTGCGCGCCACCTCATTGTCATCTGCAAGATAAATGGACACAATTAATAGAAGAGATCAGAACTGACGCAGGTAAACGTACTGTGATCATTCATCACTTTGTGATAGGCCCAGTGCTCCAGAATCCAAGATTCGGGTAGGCTCAAATGCTTGGCCACCTGTATGGCAATGGCATAGTGCTTGCGGAAGACCAAACGACTCAGAATTACTTCCGGATGGAGATGCTCAAATCTGTTAAATTAATTTTAAATTTAGTTATGAATCATAACTTATGATATCGAAAAGTAAGACACTGTATATTAAGAATGGTGCATCTGTAATGAATGGTCTAAGATTTGCTGCTTTTAAAAAAACACTGTTGAAAGGTGGAAGAACGGCACATTTGGCACTGAAGCTTCCGTTAATTCTGCAAATCAACGGAAATCCTATTTGCAACATTTCCAAGCAGACAAGGCCACAAGCGACCATTAGAAGCTTCGTCGATTTAGGGGCGAGTTTAGACCAGCAAACTACGGTCCAGCTAATTACCCAGAACCCCTTATAAATAGACTCATTAAGGAAACAACGGACAAGCTATTTAACATTAATAAAAACCCCGCAGAAAACAGACAAGAACATAAGTGCCCCTTACATTCAAAATTTAACAAATGCAAAAGAACCTTTTGGACATATTTAGTATTCGGAATTCTTTATCGATCCGCTGAAGGAATTTTGAAGATCGGTTGAACGATATTCGAGTTAAAAGGAAAACAAACAATTATGGGCAGCACCGGTCGCAAAGGTGATGCTCCTGTTCTAAACTCAACACAATTAACCAGAACGTCATAAGATGCACCATTATTAAAGTCTTTGATCCAACTTACTGCTTGAAGGTAAGCGGCAGGCCAATTTTTTCGTGTCGCAATGTATTTAGCACTCTTAATATTCTCATTATACGCATGTACTCATCGGGATTATGTCCAGGTATAAAGCCCTTGCCAAAGTTGGCCGTCTGCAAATAAAATCAATAAATATGAGGTCAACTCATCAAAGGCGCATCTTACCCTTAGCAAACTCTTTTGCGTTTCGGTGCAAAACTCAAATGAAGCCGCCTCAATGCACTCACACACCGCCAGTTCAATCTTGTCCCGGCACATGCTCAAGTACTCATCTGATTTATACGATTGCTCTTGGAATTTCTTTTGAGCCTCAAACAAATAACTGGACGGCTCCTGGCTATTTACCGAAAATATATTCTCCACACATTTCGGCAAACGCTGGATCATCTCATGCGAACTTTGGGTAAGAATGCGTACGCCATCCATTTCGGCCACCAGAAACATGACCGGATCATAGGGGAATTCACTTCGATCGGCATTACGATTCACAATTAATAGATACGAGGGATACGAGATGACCACCGCATCTGCTTCCGGATTGTGCGTGTTCATTATCCATTCAATTTGTAGTGGCAGATCCTTGCGTCCCGTATCGAACTCACAATACTTCTGGCGCATATCGACACTGCCCAGCCACAGGAGACCCGTATTGGTGTACAGGGCCAGATGCTGATGATTATATGAAACGGAGATTTTTATAATGCGATCGTGCGGCTTCTCAAACAGATTGGCCGTTGTGGTGCCCACAGTTTCGCCAGGGAACAGCTTAATGATCTCACGTTCGCGTCCCAACAGGCAGTAGCTGTTCCGTCCCTCCGTTATGATCTCCCAGCAAGAGCAGTTAAAGTTGGAGTCTGTTGGGAAGGAATTTAGTGATACGCTTTTATACATCTCTGGCTTATCTTACTGGGTATATCGGGTAGCTTGCGCTCCGTCTTGTTGCTGTTGTGCTTGAGAAAGACCCGACCCGATGTGGTCATGACGGCCACGGCTGTGCCCGCAGCGGATTGAAACACTTTGGCCTCTACAATCTTAGTGACGCTGGCCTCGTCACCGAACGTGTACGATTCCTTTTCCTTGCCAAACAAATCGAACACAAAGACTTTGGCATTTTCCTGCACACAAATCAACTCCTCGGTATCGGACCAGCCCATGGCAATCAGCTTGCCATGATTCCACTGTGGATCAATAAGGTATGATGAGAAAATGCTTTCCCTCAACTTTAGCAACAGACCTACCAGGATATGGCCAGTCTCTCTGCCGGTCGTGTCAAAGATGCGTATCATTGGCCTGGAGGAACCCTTGACTGGAACTAGCTTCGAGGGATCTCGCATGGTGGCCAGTGGTCCGCCATAGGGAGCTGCCATCACTTGCATATACTCCAAATCTAGATCGATGGGCCAGTCGGGTGTTTCCAGTTCCACTTTTCTGTGCGTCATAGGGGGGCGTTATTTGCGTATAAGCGTTGTATCCGTACATGATTCCACTTACCTATAGTAGTCGGGACGCACCTTAAACCACTCGCCGGTATTGTACATAATTGGCATGGCGATTGTTTATTAATTATCAGTGCAAGCAAAAACAAAACAGGTCGCGGTACAAGTACAACAAAACAACAAAAAATTAGTGCGACCCCACTCGACTATTTTTGGTATTGGTGTGACCATTTGGTTGTGCGCAACAGCTGTTTAGTATGACAACAAAAATACTAACAACGGAAACAGTTTTTATAGTAGGGAGAAAAATAGCAAGAATTAGTGCGGCAACGATTTTAAATCTACCGATTTTTCTTTCTTGGATTATTAAAAAAAAATTCAAAATTTAGTAAACAAAAGATTTCAAAAGTTGGGATATTGAGATATCGGCCTACAAAGTTCAATAACGTTATTTGTCTTTTTTTTATTTTTAAGAGCATCTTCTCTTTCAAAGAGTAACTGCACGATTGCTCTTTTAAGGGTACTGAATACATTTAGCAAATTTTTTTCGAATATTTTGTTCTTGGCTTAAACTATGTGTTAGGATGTTAAAAAATGTCCTGAAAGTTTCAAGTAAAAAAAGTATCGTTTTTTATACTCTGTACCAGAGGTACACAGAGTATATTAAGTTTGTGCAAAAGTAAGTACATAACAAGCAGAAGGAAGCACCTCCGACCTATAAAGTATATATATTCTTGATCTGCATCAACAGCCGAATCGATCTAGCCATGTTTATCTGTCTGTCCGTCTATCTGTCTGTCTGTCTGTCCGTATGAACAAACATATCTCCGAGATGGTAAGAGATAGAGGTTTGACATGTATGGAACATATGCTTCTTATACTTGCAGGCAGATCAAGATTATTTTAAATTTTTGCCACGCCCCCTCCAGCGCCCGCAAATTGGAAAAAACGTCATATCTCTTACAGTTTTATAGATAGAAGGTTCGTTCCTTCTGGCATATTTAGTAATCAGGATGATTTATTGATCAGATGAACGGTTGTCAAGTTATAAGAAAAACAAACAATTATGGGCAGCACCGGTCCTACCAGGACAGCATTGTCCTTGGTGGTAGACCACCACCCATTAACAAAGCTTAGGAAACCCTTCCAAGAACCACCAGGACAACCCTATCGCAGCTCCGATCAAGAAGAAGCCGTTAACTCAACAACTATCTCGCCAGGATTAACCCGGAGATATTTGACGAATGCCCCAAATGTGGTAGCAACCATCACAACACCCAGCACCTCTTTAAATGCCCTCTTAACCCCACCTCCCTCACAGCTCTAGATCTGTGGACCCATCCAATCGAGGCAGCTTCCTTCCTCGAATTGGACATGGAATAATCTCAACATCCCCCTATAACCTTAAGCTATATCTTTCTCTTTTATTTCATATTCTATCTGTACGTACGGATCAACCCCACCAGCCGTTACAACAACAACAACGGACCTTCTCTCTCTACAATATCTTACTTTCTCTCTATTTTATCACTACGTACTACCCAAAACCACAAAGCCGCTACAACAGCAACAACAATGGTGATGGGCAGCACTTCACAGGTACAGAGTATGTTATAGTCGGGCTTGACCGACTTTATGTCCATCTATAAAACTGTGGGAGATATGATGTTATTTCCAATTTGCGGGGGCGGAGGGGGCGTGGCCAAATTGAAAATAAACTTGATCTGCCTGCAAGAATATATTAAAGTACTCTAGCCAGATAAAAAACCCCAAAATCTTGTTCCCATACCGCCAATAGTTTTCTTGATAATACGAAATTTCCTACATTTCAATATGTTATGCTCTTCCATGTTTCCACTAAGTTTGGTCGAAATTGGAAATCTATATAGTATAGCCCCCATAGAAAAGTATGGTCCGAAAAGTAGCCTTAGTTAGAAAAACGTGCTGCAAGGGTATACAAACTTCGTCGAAGTTAACTTTCCTCTATTTTTTTTCTTCACACATCTTCTTTTCTCATTTTTAATGGGAACAGGGTATAAAAACTTTTTCGTTTTTGTGTTGCGAGAAAATGAAAAGTTGCAGTGGAAGTGAAATTGAGAGCATACTTTATATGAATTTTCCCAAGTTTTTGTAATATCATGTTCGGGGGCGGGGATGTATGTAGGCGTGGTCGAATCATAATATAAAAAAAACCGAAATTCTACCTTAATCTTAATAATATTTGTGCATCTTAATAATATTTTTGAAGTTCACATGTTTCAATTTGTAGTTAATGCCATAATCTAATCTAATGTGCGGTGTGTCAGCAGTTTTTCAAAATTTCCCGCTATATGTGGCTTATTTATAAAAGGCAATTCTGGCTAGGTGGCAACTCAGCTTGGCCAATCATACGAACTAGTTCACGTGTAACAAGCTGGCTGTTAAAAGCGCGTTGCACATGTGAAAGTATTATTACTCATAATAAACATAAATCAGCGAAACCAATTGTATTTAATAAACTGCAAACGAAATGGCGGACACTAAGCAAATGGTTGTTGAAGGCGTCGAGGCGATCACATTGAACGGCAAGCCAGAGGAAGCGGCAGCAGCAACAACAACAAATGCGGATGATGTGGTCGATCCGTGGAATGTGGCCAGCAGCAACGACGCTGGCATTGATTACGACAAGCTAATAAGTAAGTTAATAAGCCAGCAGCCGTACACACACTCAAACAGTTTTAACTCAAATGTTGACACGTCTGCAGAACGCTTTGGGTCCAGCAAAATCGATGAGGAGCTTATCGCACGCTTCGTGAAAATCACGGGCAAGCCGGCACACCACTTTCTACGGCGCGGCATATTCTTCTCGCATCGCGATCTGCACTCGATACTGACGCTCAGGGAGCAGGGCAAACCGTTCTATTTGTATACGGGTCGTGGGCCCAGCTCGGGTTCGCTGCATGTGGGTCACTTGGTGCCGTTCATTATGACCAAATGGCTGCAGGAGACCTTCGATGTGCCGCTCATCATACAGCTGACGGATGATGAAAAGGTTTTGTGGAAGGATTTGAAGATCGAAGATGCCATCAAATTGGCGCGGGAGAATGCCAAGGATATTGTAGCCTTGGGCTTTGATCTGAACAAGACATTTATATTCAACAATCTGGAGTTTATGGGGTGAGTATTGGACTCGGACTTATAATTGGATTCAGCAGAGATTTTTTTTATAATCCTAGGAAATGTCCTGCTCTGTACCAGAACATCATACGCATACAAAGGTGTGTCACCTTTAATCAGGTGAAGGGCATTTTCGGTTTCGGTGACTCGGATATTATTGGCAAAATTGGTTTCCCCGCCGCCCAGGCGGCACCGGCCTTGTCCAGTAGTTTCCCCTTCATCTTTGGCAATCGGAAGGTAAACTGTCTGATTCCCTGTGCCATCGATCAGGATCCCTACTTCCGCATGACACGCGATGTTGCTCCTCGATTGGGCTTTCCCAAGTGTGCTCTCCTGCACTCCACCTTCTTTCCGGCATTGCAGGGAGCCAAAACGAAAATGTCGGCCAGTGAGCAAAACTCGGCTGTCTATTTAACGGATACACCCAAACAGATTAAGAACAAGATCAATAAGTATGCCTTTTCTGGCGGACGCGCCACAGTGGAGGAGCATCGCGAACTGGGTGGAGTGCCCGAAGTTGATGTGTCCTATCAGCTGTTGAAGTTTTTCCTCGAAGACGATGTCAAGCTGGAGGAGGTGCGTGTGGCCTATAGCAAGGGTGAAATGCTGACTGGCGAAATCAAAAAACTAGCCGTAGAGGTGAGTAGTGAGCGGTGAAGTAGGAAATCATATTAGGTACCCACTAATTATTCTGCGTCTCATCCCATGTAGACTCTCACGCCCATTGTGGAGCAGCATCAGGCAGCGCGAAAATTGATCACTGACGAAGTGCTGGACAAATACTTTGAGCTCAGACCTTTAAAATTCGGCAGTTAAAATTGAAAAACAATTTGAAATTGCTAGAATAATTACTTAACATGAATGAAATCGTTTAGAAGTGCTTGACCACTTAAAGCTTCGCTGTAAACACTATTTATTTTTATATATTTTGTTTATTTTTATAGAGCATTTAAAACAATAAAAGATTCGGCTTCGATTTTCAATTGTAACGACTGACCCAGTTAGGAGTTGCTACTCGACACCCGCCACACTAAACACACACAGAAACACTAAACACATTTTTCTTGAAGCTTCAGCTTTTGAGCTTGAACTTGTCATACTGGGAATTCTACTCGAGCGCCTATTAATTTCGTATTCCTGGCAAGATACAATCAAACTCTGGTAAGCCAGCTAAGAAAATAACTTTGGAGCTTCACAAAAATGTAAATAATTTTTAATTCTTTTGACGTAATGTGAGAGCCGCCAGTGTCTTGCTATTTGTGTTTAAACTCTTAGAAGTACGGTAAACGCTGGAAAAATAGGTTTTAGTAAGAAATTCGTTATCCGATTTGAAAACATTTTGTGATTTTTATACTCTGTACCAGAGGTACACAGAGTATAATAAGTTTGTGCAAAAGTATGTAACAGCCCCATTAAGTATATATATATATATTCTTGATTAGCATCAACAGCCCAGACGATTTAGCCATATCCGTCTGTCCGTATGAAAGCACAGATCTCAGAGATGGTAAAAGATAGGGGTTCGACTTGTATGGGACAAAAACTTCAATTTTTGACACGCCACCTACTGCCTCCTAAGGGGAACTGAGACAGTGTTTACATAGGACTACAAATAAGGTCCAACTTTTGCACCAAAGAGATATCAATATTTCCCTATGTATTCCACAGTATGACACTAAAAAAAACCCGGGATGAGACCCTTAAATTCCTATAGAAGGGACTTTTGTAAGCCCCACAATTGTACAAAAATGCCATTAACCCGTGAACTAAGGCTTCGATGGTGAAATTGAAAACACAGTTCGATCTATTTTTCGGTCTACTTTATGGCCTATATTCAGTGGCTCGTGAGTGAATCCTTAAATCAGAGCTGCAAACCGGTTCGGAGTCGGACCTCTCCGGAGTCGGAGACTCTGGGATTTTTGGGAAACCGGAAACGAACCGGAGCAATCAATTTATTTCCGGCCGAACCTGAACCCGAGTTTGGTTGCCAATGATTTTTTTGTAAGATATATTAAACATTCGCACTATTTGTAAAACGTTGCGAACTCTTCGAAAAATCTTAATAAAGCAGTCCTTGACTGCGTAACGCTTTGGAATGTGCGAGCAACTACTAACTTTGAGAAAATTCTGTATTAAAAGCTCTGCAGAAATAAAAGAGTTACACTTAAAGCCATCAGAGTAAAGTAATATGGCTTGTCAGGTTGACACAGCCTCAATGCTTGTCAAGTTCACACAGCCCCAAAGGGCCAAAGCCGAGCCTCTCTCAATATCTTGGCTCGTGCGCTTCTAATTTTAGCACAAGAGAAAGAGACCTACAGTTTAACGCCGAGTCCGAACGGCAATTTGAGAAGCTTTTCATGGCTAATTACTACAAAGCTGGCGCCAACAGCAAAGAGGTGTGGCCGGGTGTAAAGTTTATTTAAAGAAAAAACTTTTCATTAGATGTTCCGAGGCGGGATCGAACCCACGACCTCTTGCACAGCGGTAGCGCACACTAGCCGCTGAGCCACCCGGCCACTCAAAAGCCATCAGAGTAGTGTTACATATTGGACGAATCAAGTAGGCCGAGCATGGGAACGTCATGTCGACTTTGTAACGTCTCGACTTCAAAAAGTAAGTTCGATCTGATTTGTACTTGTATAAACACGCAGTCGACAAAATTGTTTGAAAATAAATAGAACCTTTCGAAAAGTACAACTTGATTTTCTCATTCCTCAATGCAGCGATACGAACGAGGTAAGAAAACGTAACATTAAGAGTAGGATTCGACTTAAAATTTTTTCAAAGATTTCTATTAAACTTGGTTTACTTGTTCTGAAGTCTCCTACAAAATTTATTAGATATTTAAGTTTTTTTTTTCTAAGAACAAAAATAGCTTAAAAAATAGGGGAAAGTTAAAGGCGATCCCATTTAAAACAAAAAAGTTTTTCTCACTAGAACTAGTTTGCTATAGTCATCCGATTTTGATAAAATTTTTGCAGAAATGTGTTAAAGTATATAAAATAAGAATATGCTAATAAATGAGACGTTTTCATTAAAAACAAAAAAGTTTTCCTCACTCGAGCTTGTTTTTCGACCGATCGTTCCTATGGGAGCCTTATGCTATAGTCGTCCGATTTCGACCAAACTTTGTAGAACTGTGTAAAAGTAAATAAAATAAGTGAATGCCAATGATAAGGACGTTTGCATAAAAACCAAAAAAGTTTTTCTCACTAGAAATAGTTTTTCGACCGATCGTTCCTATGGCAGCTATATGCTATAGTCATCCGATTTCGACCACACTTAGTGAAATCATGGTAAAGGATAGTTAACTAAGAAATACGTACTTTGGAGGCGTTTCCATTAGAAACAAAAAAGTTTTTTCACTAAAACTAGTTTTTCGACCGATCGTTCCTATGGCAGCTATATGCTATAGTCATCCGATCCAGCCGGTTCCGACAAATGTGCAGCCTATATGTACCAGAAGACTTCGTACAAAGTTTGGTGAGGATAGCTTTAAAACTGACGGAGGAGATAGCATAGAAACAGACAGACGGACAGACGGACGGACGGACAGTCGGACAAGGCTAAATGAACTCAGCTCGTCATGCTCATCAAGAATATATATACCTTATGTGGTCGGAGATGCTTCCTTCAATGCGTTACAATCATCCGCACGATTGTATAATACCCTCTGCCAGGGTATAAAAATTGCAATGGTGAATGAATAGGATAATGAAAAAGTCACAAATATAAAATCGGCAAAACGACTTTATTGCAACTTTTGACGGAATTTTAAGACTATCTTAAAATTCTAATGTTTAAAGCTTTGGGAAAACTATCATTATAAAGAACTTAAGAATATAGCATTTGTTGTATGTCTTAGCTGTTACTGCAACAAAGTTATGAGTAGAGCTCGCCTTTTCTAAGTAAAGATGAAAAATAACTGAAAGACATATGAATGATGAACTTAAACTAAGCTCAAATATAAGCTCAAACATAAAATGCTTAATTTTCTTTCAATTTCTATATTTTTTTCTAAATTAGAGAAAAAAAATGGTGACTGAACCCTGGTTCGAATCTGAACCCGAATCGAAAAAGTTTTGCGGGTTCGAACCCCGGAGTGAACCACTCCCAATTTTTTGGAGGTTTGTAAACCAGCTTTAAATGGTACTCCATCTCGCGCTTTTTTGGCTGACGAGAATCATCTCTTAGGGAAATGCAATAGCCCAATAGGCCATCATAAATTTAGTTTTTAATAAAACTACCGTGCGGCTTTAAAGATGTTCAAGGTTTGAGCCCTTCTGGTGGTACCTTTACCATTTGGAGAATAAACGCGATTTCTTGAGATTACGTTGAATAACTAGTAAAAAAGTAAAATCGGCTTGTCAAGATGACAACAGCCCCGAGGGGCCAAAGCCGAGCCTCTCTCAATCTCTTGGCTTGTGCGCTTCTAATTTTAGCACAAGAGAAAGGGACCTACAATTTAACGCCGAATCCGAACGGCAGTTTTTGAGAGGCTTTTCATGGCTAATTACTGCAATGCTGGCGCCAACAGCAAGAGGTGTGGCCGGGTGTAAAGTTTTATTCAAAGAAAAAAACTTTTCATTAGATGTTCCGAGGCGGGATCGAACCCACGACCTCATGCTCAGCAGTCGCGCACACTAACCACTGAGCCACTCCGGCCACCAATAGATATGAATAACTATATATGAGGCGATGCTTACAAAAGTCCCTTCTATCAGAATTTAAGGGTCTCATCCCGAGTTTTTTTTCCAAAAGGTGGATTTTGTCACACTGTGTTTAAGGCGCTGAACTTAAATTAATTGTCGATTTGGATACACGAGGTAATTTTTTTCATGTCCTGTAGCCACATTAAGTAACCTATTCAAACAAAATTGGCTTGAATAACTTAAAACCAAACACAAAGTTTTGAATATGTTCTTAAGTTAACAATTTTTATACTCTGTACCAGGGCTGTAAACCGGTTTAGAACCGAACCGTCTCGAACCCGGAACTCCGACATTTATTTTGGTGTGAACCGAACCTTGAACCGAACCTCTTTAAGAATAAATGCTGAACCAGAATCTGCTACGAACCTTAAAGTTCGGTTCGGTTCAACAAAAACTATAGACCTGAACAAATTTGACCTATTTGACCTGTATTGTGCGACTGACTCTTATAAACGGCAGAAAAGCTCAATGAAACATAGAAAAACGTTCAGAATAACTTATGGAATCTCCACCCATAATAGCCCCAGATTTAAAAGATCCTTGACTCCAAAGCTTATTAAATGTTTCACAAAACTAGAGCTTAACATTACATTGACAGGTTTTTTTATGTAGGCTACGAAATGGAGTTTTACTTTACTGTAAGTTATAGTTTGAATATTCCCATGTGTTCTACAATTCGCGTCCGACCCAAAAACGACACAATTTTCACACAATTGATTACAAAATAAATTGGCTTATTCTTGTTAATATTGTGTAAAACATGGGCTGAACCAATGCTCGAACAAAAACCTTCGTCTAAAAACCTTGAACCACAAATTTCCAAACCTTAACCATTGGTAAATTTTGGTTCGAGCCCGCGAACCGGAATTCGGAAATTTTTTTTCGGTTTGCAGCGCTGCTCTGTACCAGAGGTACACAGAGTATATTAAGTTTGTGCAAAAGCCAGAAGGAAGCATCTCCGACCCTATAAAGTATATATATATTCTTGATCAGCATCAACAGCCGAGTCGATATAGACATGTTCGTCTGTCTGTACAGATCTCAGAGATGGTTAGAGATAGTGGTTCGACGTGTAAGGGAGTAAAACTTCTTATAAAATGCAAGAGCTTGACTTGCTTGACATGTGGTTTCAACAAGACGGTGCCACACAGCATGCGCAACAATGGACTTATTGAGAGGCGAGTTTGGTGAACATTTTATTTCACGTTCACGTGCACGCTGTGTTAAAGCTCATGTCTATACAGACAATCTCGCTTCAATTAACGCATTGGAAGACAACATTAAAGCATTTATTCGTGAGATACCGGCCGAAATGTTGGAAAGAGTATGCCAAAATTGGACTAAGCGGATGGACCATTTGAGGCGCAGTCACAGTCAACATTTGCATGAAATAATCTTCAAACATTAAATTAAATGGACCGTACTATCGATTCAAATAAAGATTTCATGCAATTTTTCTGAATTTTATGTGTTTTTTTTTTAAACTTTCCTATAGCTCTTAAAAAATCACCCTTTACAACTTAAACGCGAAACATTAACGCTTACACGAAAATCGAGTCGAAATCGGATCAGGGACCTATAATATCTCGATAACATGCCAAAAGAAATTTGTCATTAAGATTTTCGTGTTTAATGGGCTAAAATACCCCCTGTAAAAATAAGTTTTCTTCATTCGGAAAAGGTGCTTTAGAGTAAACTGCTTCTTCTTTTTTCTGCACATAAATACATAATTTTTATGGAATTCCGGCTTAAAGCCGTTGCAGTTCAACCCGGGTTCCTATATTAGTAAAGAAAGGTTTTAAATCTAAGGTTGATTTAGAAAATGAAATAAGAGTCTAACCGTTTTACTAACAAAATGTTACTTAGTTTGAATCTTTACTGTACTTTTTTGGGTTAAGCGGAGTTCGTTGAATTGGGTGTTAAAACTGATTTGGGAGTATTTTGAGTATCTAAGCTAGGCTTTTTAAATCTTCTACTCGCCCATTTATATACTATTTTTATGTATCCCCTGTATATAAATACATGCATACCTGTACATATATACAGGTATGGATATTTTTTTAATTAACTCAAAACACTTGTGTTTACATG
Organism: Lordiphosa collinella; assembly: GCA_018904265.1. Lineage (NCBI taxonomy): Eukaryota > Metazoa > Arthropoda > Insecta > Diptera > Drosophilidae > Lordiphosa > Lordiphosa collinella. The sequence continues at coordinate 8,755 of JAEIFV010000500.1, read as the reverse complement.
CGTCGAAAATATATATATGTATGTACTTATACTACTACCTTCAGGCTTGTGTGTTTGTGCATTGCGATCAAAGAAAAACTCAAACTGAAGTTGTGGCGACTATCCCCAGTTCCATTGCCCGGCCATAAGCCAAACACACAACTTCAGCTAGGCACACGCGCGCTGCTCTTGGTCTGATCTCGATCTGGTTACAATAGGAAGGAAATTAAGCGGCTGCATTGTTGTAGGCAGGTATCCTCGCGCGACAAGTTGATCTTATTGACACACGTACAGAGCAGGGCACTTCATCAACCCATCAGAACTAGATGATGACGCCATAGAATGAATGGGCACGATGTCTCCGTCTCGGATTCGGAACGTTTCTTTTTATTTTTGTTTTTTTTTTGTGTAACTTCTAATGGTCAGGTAGAGTAGTGGTCGTCGAATCGAAAGTGTTTCCAGATCGAACGCGTTCATTGCCGCCGTCAGACGTCGATACGAAATCGGCTTAAGCGATGACGGATCAATTGCTAAGTGCAGCAGCGGCCGGTGGCAGCGGTGAGCCACCTGCTTTGGTGCCCGTACCCATATCCACATCGGGATCCTATCTGGCGGGCTCTGAGGGAGAGGGTGAGCCCACAGAGCAGCCCGTACTGCTGGAGCTGGGAACAGCAGCAGCCAGTCAGCCAATCAATTACACACTAATGCACGAGGGAGGGGGCTTGGTGGCGTATCAGCAGGCCAACAGCATCTCATATAGCTATGAGAAGGATAGTTGTTCGCTGAACTATAGCATAATACCACAACCGGTAACCATGTGGCCACCGCCCAGCCTCTCCGCCATTGAACACAAACCTTCGACTGAGCTGGTTCCTCCGCCCATGTACATGACCTATCCCCCTGGCGGTGGCAGTGCTGAGTTGGAACATCACATTTCCAAGGAACATAATCCCGCCTGGCGGGAGAAGGCCTTACAAATGGAGAAGGATTACCGACGCACTGCCTGTGATCGTGAGCGCACACGAATGAGGGATATGAATCGAGCCTTTGATCTGTTACGCTCCAAGCTGCCCATATCCAAGCCCAATGGCAAAAAGTACTCCAAGATAGAGAGCTTGCGGTGAGTGTTCCCATTTACCTCTGGGTGCGTAATGATTAATTTCTTGTTAAACCATTTCAGAATTGCCATCAACTATATTAATCATCTGCAGGCCATGCTGCGTGAGAGTCATCTGTCGGAAACGGAAATGGTCTCCTTTAGGCATACACCTGGTGGTACCACAACGCTGCATTACGATCCTCATGCCAACTCCTCGACGTTTGACTACGAGAATGGGACAGGAGGGGCGTCGACCTCACAGAATGGTGGCGGCTGCTGTGCCTGGAGTGGCGGCAGTAGCTCGCCCAGCTATGACAATGCCAAGGATCAGTGGGGGGCTTAGCAGCAGCAGCAGCAAGAATATAATTTGCCAAAGAAGAAATTACCAGTGGTTTTTTAAATAAAAAGAAATGGAAAGAAACTGTGGGAAATGTGCTATATTGGGCTTCTCTTCAGAGATGAAAGTTAGAACTCAGAACTTCAGCATATATTTTCATTATAAATTAAAATGGAATAGTTTACATCAAACCGGAACCAGAGCCGAACCCGTATACCCAAAAGAACTGATTTAAACTGATTCTGGAAGCGAAAAGTCCGAAAATAGCCTTTATTTAAGATGTTCGAAACCTTGGTAGAACTTAAGGTGTGTTTCGAATTGTCTAATGCTATGAAATACCACCCTTTTAACCTGCAGTTTTTTTATCAATCAATTTTAATTATTAAGGCCTGTATCCAGATGTGAATTAATTCGATGTAAAGTAAAATTTTCATACAAATTTTGAAGCAAAATTTTATTTCTACTTTTCTTCTGTAATTTTTGTATGAAAATTTTACTTAACATCGAATTAACCCACATCTGGATACAGGCCTTAAAGCTGAAATTATAAAAGCTCCCGAATCGATTCCTCCCGAACCATGAAACCATCTGCCATGGCAGTATAAGTTCAGTATTTGCAGGTTAAAGTTAGACAAGTTTCTATTAAATAGAAAACCATGTTGATTTTGAAAACTCCGTTGGTTCGTTGAGAAGTAATTGTTTTGGTAGCTTGAAAACTCCCTTGCAGAAGCTTGAAACGCATGGAAATGTTAATTTCTGACGCCATAAACTATAAATATTCTTGACCAGGGCGAGCTGAGTCGATTGAGCTTTGTCCGTCCGTCTGTCTGTGTCTACCCAAACAATTCTCTCAGTCTTGAAACTATCGAGTTGAAATTTTGCACAGCTATTCACAGTATCCGATCGAATTGGATGACTATAGCATAAGAAAAACTTTATTGTTTTCAATGGAAACGTGTTCAACCTTCGCATTTATTGGGCTTTTTCACTTTAGCTACACGCCACGTGTACAAACGACAATCCTAAACGAAACGTAGTTCACCGTGCTAAACGCCAAACGAAATATGTAGAAAACAGAAAGCTACTCGTGGCATATAGAAAATTTACTAAGAACTAAAAAAAGTAAGCGAGGCAAAGAGAACATGACAAGATAAAATCAGCGTTTTTCCACATTTTTCATTCAACAATCTGAAAACCACATTTAGGTTTTGTACATTGTCGTTTCGATATTGAAAGCCTACACGCGCGTGTCGAAATCCTAAACGAAAAATGTAGCTCAAAATGTAACACAAAGTCAGAAAAATTTATATTTTTCATCTAGAAAAAAGTTCTTCACATGTGACATGTAGGTTTTCTAAATGAACGTTTAAGGCCTATATCCAGATGTGAACTAAATCGGTGTAAAGTAAAATTTTCATTCAAAAATTACAGAAGAAAAGTAGAAAAAAAATTTTGCTTCAAAAATTTGTATGAAAATTTTACTTTAAATCGAGTTAATTCACATCTGGATACAGGCCTTAAGGACTTAAAATGCTGAATGTAACATTTTTTTTTGGAATTTCTTTATTTTATATGCTTTCACCTAATTCTACAAAGTAGTGGGATGACCATAACATATACAAATGTAGCCAGTGGCATAGAAAGGGGGTTAACTACTAGACTAAGGACGAAGCGACTAAAAGAAAATTTTCTAAAAATACAGCTCCCCCCTGGAAAAATCCGAGCCACGCTTTTGTATGTAGCTGCCATACGAACGATCAGTCAGAAATTGGGTGTTAGTGAGAACAAATTTTGTGTTTTTTTATTGTTAGCATTCTAGCCTTTAAAAGGTATGTATTTGCAAAATTTCGTCCACGTCGGATAACTATATCTAATGCCAGAGTTATGTAACTTGGAGAAGGAAAAATTTCCGACCCCTTTAAGTTAATATATTCTTGAGGATCAATCATCAGGTCAATAGTGTAACCCGAATATACAAACACCTGGACAACTCTGTGGCCAATAAGTTCCAATCTCTGCCAATCGCCACAGTATCGTGGGTACTTAAGGCCCGGTTCGATATGGTAAAACTGGAGTCCAACACTTACATCTGACCAGTTTTGCCATTTTAGATATTTAGTTGCTAGATCTAGCATTTTTGAAAGTGGAAATGCCTTTAAATTTTCTAAAATGCTCTTAGCTATAAACTTAGCAACTTTAAAATTATGTTTAGCTATTTCTAGCTATTTTTATATTTTCAAGACGAAGTGCGTAATAACTCCTATTGAATTGGTTTGAAATCTTTCCTATAGAACTTTTTCTGAGTAAAAAGTATCAGAAGTGAATTTCGGAGTGATAATTATATAATTAAATGCATAAAGCCTTGTTCTTAATTCCACTTCTGCAAAAGTTTTGTGATTTAGAAACCAAGTCTGGTCCTAAACCGGCTTGACTTCACATATTTTTTGTGGAAATGGAATGGAGAACAAGGCTGATAATCATTAGAAATTGCTTAAGTTCATGAGTGATTTCAGTACAGTTTCACTACTCATGAGATATAGTAATTCAATTTATACCTAAAAAGCGAGCGTCATGAAAGATAGCATTGCCTGTATTAGATTCATGACCGATGAACATGTAATGGAAGCCATATTTTTAGCACCAACTTAACAAATCAGACCACAATATTCACAGTAGTGATAGTCCAATGAAAACATTTAGTGTTTCTTTAGTCTTTATATTATTTCGAAGAAATTGACTACTATGATTTATCGGCAAAATATTTTTATTCAATTATAATTCACAAATTATAATAAACAAATATTGCTGATATGGAAAAAATCACTAAATTCCGGTAAATAGATCTCAGAACTGAGATCAGCATTATTTGGCCTTTCAGCATTCGTTGTACTCAGATTCGAGTTCAGCTCGCACTCCAAAAAAAAGATAGATTGTGATTTCATGGCGGACATCTTGTAAAGTATTTTTGGTAATTGTCTAGTATAGAAACCTGTGCTTTATTATTAGCTATTTCTAGCAATTTTTTGGAAAATTTAGCAACTTTTAAACCTCATGTTCTGACGACACAGCAACCGACAGGAACATGTAGTTGGCCCTCTATGCTATACTGGAGAACTGGATGGTTTTGAGCATTTCCTAGAAATATGTCCAATTTTAAAAGAAAATAGAAAATTATTTTTTAGGAAACCCATGCTAACAAATACCGATATAATCGGTAGCCTGGTTGACAGAGAGGATACGTACTGGGAAGACCTGGTAAACTTTATAAGACTAGCTTTAAAATATCGAGCATCAATTTTAAAAGTGTTAAGTTAGATTTAAGTGCGTGCAAATGTTCTAACTTGCCTTATACTGATGAACGATCTGGTATCTGGGGACGACCCTGGCAGCCAGGTGTAGTAATCGGTGTCAGGTGAGGAGCCATGAGCACGGCCGACAGACGGACTTTGTCCATTATGGTTAATTTAGCTTTTCTTTTAGAGTAACTCATTATTATAGTACCTATATTAATCGTAATTCTTAATTACAATTATGTAAGAAAATTTGCTTATATATGCTCATGAAATAAAGAAAAACTTAAATACTTACTTACTTATATATTCTTGATCAGCATCAACAGCCGAGTCGATTTAGCAAAAGTCCGTCTATCCGTCCGCCTGAACGTCCGTATGACCGCGTCGATCTCAGAGACTATAAGCGATAGACTAACAAATTTTTGATGTGTAACATCTTTAATTTCGGTACGGAAGATTTTAATGGGAGTAAATTTTGATTTCAGCGACACGCATCACGCGTCACACTGACATGGCACATTTTGTGGTGTTGTTGTTTGACGGTGGTTGTGTAGGGGGAGGGGGTGCGCTTTGGGATACCCTACTCCCACCACATACACAGTTCCGCTCACACACACACCCGCATACTCACACACACACCCACTGAGTATCTAATATTGAGTATCGAGTACTAAGAGACGACTACTTGGAGTAGAGTAATTAGTATCGAGAACTGAGTATCAAATACGGAGTATCGAGTACTTAGTATAGAGTACTGAGTATCAAATACTCACTATCGACTACTAAGTATCGAGTACTTCATGTCCAGTAGTACTTAGTATTAAGTACTAATTATCCAGCTTATAAGTATCGAGTTTTGATGGAACACTTAGAATCGAGTACTTAGCATCGAGTACTTAGAATCGAGTACTAAGAGTCGAGTACTGGGTATCGAGTACTTAGTATCGAGTAATCAGTAACGAGTGCTTAGAATCGATTACTGAGTATCGACAACTGAGTAAAGAGTACTTAGTATCCAGTACTTAGTAGCGTGTACTAAGAATCGAGTACGGAATTTCAAATACTAAGTAAAAATTAATTAGTATCGACTATTAAGGGTTGAGTACTTCGTGTATCCAGGTCTGATACAGGTTATACTTAGCACAAAGTACTGAGTATCCAGGCCTGAGAACTGAGTTTCACGTTTTAAGTATAGAGTATATAGTAAAATACACAGAAGTATGCAACATGTTTCACATCAAGGCCTCGTGAATGATAGCCACACTCACAGCTATATTTTCATGTAGATAGGTGTATACCATACCCAGATCAAGTTTGTTTCAGTTTTGTAAATTCCCTCCTCCCCCCTTTAACCTCAAAAAAACGGTCAGAGCCACAAATTTTAAATTAGAGCCTCGTGACTTAATATATATCCAGATAAGCCCAAAATCTAGAAGATATGAAGTCGGGCCTTAGTATTTAGAACAGAACTCTTGGCAATAAATTGACTTACTGAATCTTAATACACGAACAAATGCAATTGGATTTGTCTTTTTAGGTTATATATTTTTTTATTTTGCAACATTTACATTTGATACTTTACATATGATGCATAGTTTGTTAAGTAAAGAACTGACTGACGATTATCTACGTAATCATATATGAACCTAAAAAGTATAAAACAAAACACAAAAAGATTTAACAAATGTTTATGGAATTTTCGCTGAGCTGCAACCGCATTGCAAAGTGATAGACTTTCTTTTTTGTAATACTTAGAAACGAATGGAGCCAACCGACTGCACACACGCACACACAATTTTTCCGCTAAATTGAGTAGTATTGGATTTTTGGGATGTGTTGGCTTTGCGCTAACTTAGAAGAAGAGGACGATATAACAAAAGCTTTCTAAGGTTCTTAGTTGTCCTTCTTAATTCTGGTGGAGGTCATGCGATAAATGATGGAATCTCTGCCAGGATCCATTTCAGCAATGGCATAGCAGATGGCCAACAGAGTCAAGGCAAATACGACCATGAACCAGAGGATAATGTTGAAGATAATTGGATAATCGTCGGTGTAGTAGGTGGCCAAATTGAAGGGATTCCCTGCAGTGTCAGGGCTTAGGGTCTCACGCTTGGAGCGCGAAATGGCAGCATCCTTGTCCGTGGACTGCACAAAAAGCACAGAGTCGCTGGATTTCTGAGCAGCTGACAGAAGGCGGCCAATGGCAGTCGACAGCAGTTTGTTGGCCTCATCCATGGCAATGGACTTTTCGCCATGAGACTTGGCAATGCCATCGACCGACAAGCGCATGATCAAAACATTTGAGGGCTTCAGCATCTCAGCCAAGTTCTCGGCGGCGGCATTGATGTAACCGATTTCCTGAAGGAATTGCTTATCGGCACTGTGCAACGAGGGATTCAGGTGTTTGGTGGGCTTGGCGGGAACGGCCTCGGTTTCACCAAAGCACGACTTGAAGGCCTGCACCTAAGAATACAGCGAGTTGAAGGCGCTATTAAGTAAAGTGATGGAGGGTGTCTGAGGGTACTCACTCCATCATCGTATTGCTCAAAGTTGATGTCACAAACGGGTTCATTGGCCGCCTCCAACTCAGCAGCCAAAGCATTCAGCGAGGTGTCGGCTCTGGAACCAACCAGCTCGTAGGTCTTCACATTGCCCGCTGTGGTCACATGGCTCAAGCCTTGCACATGGATGGCAATCACGCCCTTGGCCAGACTAAAGGGATCGCTGATGGTCATGCCGCTCCAGTTCGAGTCGCCAGTGACGGCATTGCCCATGGCCGCATACAGAACATCGCCCAGATAGTGGCTCTCCAGAGGATCGTTGCCCTTGAAACTGATGGCCTTGGGGCTGTTCAGCACCGTGAACTCTCCCGCAGCATTAATGGCTGCTATAAACAGCGAGAAAATCACGCAACTTTGCAACATTTTCAATTTTCTGCTGGACTTTCAATCATATGACAAACGACTGCACGAAAAAAAACCAACACCTCTCCCCCGACGTCCCTTTGGCTATCATGTGATGAACAGAGTTGAAGTGGACATGTATCGACTAGTCGATATTTCGATTTTAAGCAGCTGTTAGAGCTGCCAGACAGTTGGTATGTAACTGTGACTGAAGTCAATGCAAGCTAAATTTAATCTAGTGATCGGTCACTGACAGACTACAGTGTCTATATACTACGATTATATCTTGAAATTAGACGACATGGTATCAAAAATAGAATTTTTTTGCTTAAAAACATCCTGTAAAAATTTTATACATGTCCGACACGTACAGAATTAAAAAGTCTTAGGGCTTAACTACTTCTAAAAAATCCAAAAAACATTATTTTTATGTAAGGTTCTCACTGCCGTGATTTTGTGATTTATCGAAAAGATGCGATAAGGTGTTCGCATTGGCACCATTATTGCATTCTTGCATCCTTTGAACAGCTGGATACGACTTGTTGACATTGTGGAAAGATAAGTTGCTGCTAATAAAATGGATTTAGACCAGGGGCCGGCAGCTTCCTATCTGGCGTATATAGGAAAATTCTCAAAGCAGCGCTGCTCAAACACGCAGAGTATAAGCTGTACAAGCGCCGCTGCGTTGCTTGCTTTCCTACGCCGCGACGCAGTCGTTGCTACTGAAATTGAGAGCAATTTTTGAGCTGCTCTCACACACACCAATGCATTGCAATGCAAAAATGTAAATATATTTTTTGCCTCCCTCTGATTTAGACTATGGTTTTCTATTACTAGCTTTGGAGAAAGACGAGGCAATGTTATTGCCACTGATGGACTTCGCAGGATCATCACCAGTTTGCTTACAATCAGCAATTTGTAAGAAATTAATTATTTTTTAAACTTCTTAGCAATTAAATAACAATTCATATTTTTACCATCCAAAACTTCAATGGGATCAATTAAATATATTAAAAAAAATTATTTTTAACATATCAAATTTTCTAGAAGTTTGTTTTCACAGTTTGGTTAAAAATTTTTTCTTGTATTTTGCACAAAGTTTCATATATAAACTTAATTTAAAAGAATATTTGGCCTTAAACAG